>LPNX011001905.1:180092-253026 GCA_001517045.1 Pseudotsuga menziesii | reverse complement strand
TGTATATATGTATATATATATATATATATATATATATATATATATATACATACATATACATATATGTATATGTGTATATACATATGTACATATACATATATGTATATGTGTATATACATATGTATATACATATACATATATGTATATACATATATGTATATATGTATATACATATATGTATATGTATATACATATATATATATATATATAGATATATATATGTGTGTATATGTATATGTATATGTATATATATATATATATATATGGGATGGGCATTATTTTATTGTTATCCCTATGAACTCGTGCTTACACTGTCCTTGTCATTTTGAACTATGCGTTCATGTCTAGCTGTCGGGATCTTAATCGTGGGTGGCGTCTCCGTGGAGCTTTCGGATTTTCCTTGTTGACTGCAGCTCGTTGCCAGGTAGGCCAACCATGGTTTTACCCTTTCTGTTGAATTTTGGAACTAGGGTCTCGTCCTTTGGTTAGGTTTTCCTGTCGGGGTAGATGGTCGTATATGTCTAGGTTTATCAGCGTGTAGTCTGGTCTAGTTTGACATTTCACAGACAGGGGGGGGGGTTTCTTTTTCCTGAGTTGTTTTGCAAATCCGTTATGGGGGTTCGAACATTGCCCAATTGTTTAGGAAATTGGTGCAGACAAGCGTTACGTTGTCTACACCAGCTTTTCTATGTTTGCATTTGGTCATTCGAGAGGAAGTTCCAAGTCTTGTCCCGTTGCAGACATTCACCCGATTTCGTTGAGACACCGAGGGTTTTAGTTTTTTATCAGACTGGTTTTTTTTCTGCGTATTACTGATTTTAGTCTCACCGATGGAGGTTTTACATGTTAGCAAGGTTAGGATGCATGTTGTCGATCATGATTAATTTTAGTTGCAGGCATGACTTAGGATTTTTCAGAACTTATCATTTTGCAGAAGTTCTTGCTAGTTAGTCCCAGCTTTGCATTTGCATAGTTTTAGCTATGGCAAATATGGAAGAGGTAAATGTTTATACGGTTTCTTCATTCTTCGAATATTGGTTAAAAGCTCAAATAGCCTAAATGCATTTTGTTTTGTGCCAGGGCAACTTTTTCAAAGGCGAGATGTCGAAAAAACAGAAAAGGAAGGCTGACAGTCAGAGCTGGAGCAACATTAAATCACACCAATGAAGACAATGTGGATCGACTAATGACAGACCTTGAGTAATCAAGAAAAAATGCAGCTCAACTAAAGGACACCCTGAAAAGGGAGAGGGATGAAGGCAACAGATTAAAGAGAAAGTTTGAAGAAATGAAAAATGAAGTGAAGACTTCAAAAGTATAACTTCAGTCGCTCCAAGCAAACAAGATGAATTTGGAAGATTCCATTATAAGGACAAGAAGAGATGCTCAAAATAACCTTGCAGAATTGCAGAGGTTACAGTAAGAATATCGGGAGCTGAGGATAGAAAGGGATGGACTCAAGGCAGCATATGAAAATCTTCGTACAGAAAAGGACCAGGTGCAAAGCAAATTTGGGAAGTTAGAAGCACAGAGGGCTAGCATGGAGGAGAAAGAAAAGAAATTCTAGATGTAGGTAGATGATTTTGAAGGACAAATTGTTTCATTAACAACAGCATTGAAAGAGGCCGATGAAAAGCAAGCTGATATTCAGCCTCTCAAAGAACATGTCTTATCCCAAAGAAGCTGAATGCATCAACTACAGGTGTCTATTGAAAAGGAAAGATGCAAAATCTTGCAGGTTGATACCAGATTGGAGAAAAATCTAGAGACTACGTCGTATTTTGTAGATAGGTCTCAGGACATTTTGGAAGTCCTGACTGGAAGGATAGGAAGGATGGAAGCTAATGAAGAAATGCCTTCAGATTTACCATCCAAAGATCAACAGAGCTTAAAGCAGGATTATGACTTGTTGGAATTTGCAATCAATACAGTTGAAGAGTTCAAGAAGGCTATGAAGAAAACAAGAGCAGCTTGCACCGAATATTGCAGAAGGGTGTTGATCACCTACAACCGATGCCAAGTGACTGCTGAAGAAAGATTAGATGCATTTCCAGAACATGAGTTGTTCACAGGAATGCTGCAGAGCAAATATCATGAGGATGAGTAGAGGATTCAGCAAGTAAAGGTCCTGGATGAGCAGGTCCTCAAGAATGCAGTAGCTCATTCAACAGTCAGTGTCCAGTTACTTGAGGATCAATTACGTTTAAGCTCAGCAAAAATTGAAGTGATTAAAAATTAGGCTGCAAAGTTTGAAATCAACATTCATTTTCTTGAGCCTTCAAAATTTGAGAGCATAGCATCAGAAGCCCAAGCATGGAAAAATTTATTAAATAATCAAGCGGGGCCCTCTACTTAAAAGTGTTTATTAGTTTGTTTTAAATGTAATCTATTGCAGAATGTATGAGCACTCACCATAGGACAAATTTTTTGGAGTTGAAACATTGGGGAATCCCAGGAGTCATTTGGGACAGCCCAAGAGTTTTGCCTTTTGTATAAGTATTGGAGAGTTAGATTAGAATGAGGACTTTTTCCCAGTTAGACTTGTGAGAACATGTTGTAAGAGGAACTATTTCGTTTTGCAATAGACAATTACAATTTTGCCTGTTGGAGAAAGCTTGGGTGGAATGTTCAAATGCTGTGCAATGGATATTGTTGAAGGGGGACTATTTCGTTTTCAGCTCTTTTCCTTTAACTGTGAGACTGTTCTAACTTGTTGAACCTATGTTCTTGTATGAATGTTCTTTGGTTTAATTTATGATAATTTCCACTATGAGTAATGAATGCTTTCATAAACAATGAGCTATCTTGTTGTTCATCTATCTATTCATGTTTATGTGTTTTGACTTAAAGAACAACTACCTATGATTTTTCTTAATCCATGAACAATAATACATTACTCATTAAATGATAATCTCGCTCCCTAGGGACATCTTAGTTAGTTTTATTTCTTGTTGTGTGTGATTTAGATGCGAGAGAGTTTAAGACGAGAGGTAAGAACCTGGGCATCACATTGTGACCGCTCCTCATACTCTTGATCAATCTGCATTTTAGATAGGCAGTTGCATATCATACTTAAAACTGAAAAAGTAAAAGATACACGGTGGACTGGGTCGCAACCGATAAAACCTTTTATTTTTGTTACTTGTCCTACGGTTGTTGGACCGTAAACCGGACGGATTCCCCATACCAAACAGTCACGGGATAGATGGGAACGTTGACTGGGGAGAATCCCTTGCTATTGTTGCTTGTGATTTTCCAGGCCTCAACAGGCCCATTTCTAAATATTAAATCTCTATCTACTGAGTTTTCAAAAAGAAAGACATAGTATCCCTTACCTATCAAATTGTTGCATATGCCTGCTAAGATAAGAGGTTTCCAATTCCTTTGAACCCACCCTTCGATTGCCTTGGGGGATGGCCAAATCCTAGTGAATTGTCTGATGAGGCCTTGGTCAACTAAATTAAGGGATGTCCACCATGGTTGATCCACAGGAAGATCCCTTGTAGGGATATTATCAAGCTTCTTAACGAAAAACTACTGGTTATGGTTGAGTTTCTGCTTGTTGCCTAAAGCAACCAGTCTTCTGAAGGCATTGAGATCAGGGGAAGGGGAGGAGCTCCCTCCAACCTCCATGACCTCAAAATGAATGGTCTCAAGGAGACCCAAGCACTCAAGGCTCTTGCATCCAAGGAACACATAATTCACCTAACAACCTAGGAAAACTCACAAGGAAGAAGCATCCCTGTAGTCACAAAAGAACTCCTTCACAGAGAAGACAAAGCCAAATCTTCTTGAAGCAAAGGTGTTGTATAGAACTGCAAATCCGAATTCAAACTCCAGATGCAAAGGAGTGCACAGAACAACCAAGAAGAACGTGATCTACAGCCTCCTGGCAGAGAGATTAGAAGATCTCACCGAAGAAGTTCTCAAATATGAAACCACCAAAGAGGATGCCAATCGTTCTTGAACGCGCAGATAGAGAACTCGAGCTTCCTACAATGGAGAGCACAAAGACACACTCCACCAACAATGAAAACTTTTCCTCCAATGGCCAATCCGTCTGCAAACTGCCAGCAAGGGAACCAGAGGTTCAACACAGTTCAAAAAATTTAAAAAAAATTCTTGGAGCCAAAAACGTTGTTCATTCCAAATCGAAAGATGTAATAACTTAAACCTAGAGGTATGAAATATGTTGAATTTATTTTCCAAATCCTAGTGCAGGATTTTTTGAATTAAATGGTAAAACAATATTCAAAATTGGCTTGATTAATAATATTAATTATACAAATATATATTTGAGATCAAAGTGTATGATTTTTCTTTTCACATTAAATAGTTATTAGATAATACATATTAACTACTAAAATTTTATGGAAGATTACAAACAACAAAGTTACTTATATGGATGGTTTCTCTAAGTAAATACAAATGTTATAGCAATTTTCTTTATAACCTTTTGTTAAGAATGACAATACCATGAATATTCAACCATTGACCATAATTATCAATATAAACCTTGTAAAGTTGAAGTATACTACACACTCTTATCATCTAAACTTCGTTAATTTAGGATATTGGCTCTAATACATTTATTTATTAAATAAGATATCTTATCTTATTAATATATCTTAGATGAACGTGGTAATTAATAAGATCTTGTTGGATTAATCTTATTAATATTTATCTAGAATAAATCTCATTAATTATAAACCTTAAATATTTGATGATATACTAATAGTAGGCTTATTCAGTCGGTCAGGATATTAGTGGATATGGTAGCTACACAAGTGTGTTAGTGGGTCAGAAGGGATCTATGAGTTCCCTTGAATGCAATTGACCCAGATGTTGGTGGAAGAATTGTGGTCACAAGTTCCACAGGGAAACTGAAGAAGTGATAAGTTTATGAATACCCAGGACAATCTTACACAATAAAAGGTGGGATAGAAAAATAAGCAGCCGTTGTGATTTGTCCATGCTCGTTAATTGAGTGCAATTTTTTCCATGCCCGTTCCTTGCGTGCAGGTAAGAAGATTTAAATTCATAGCAAAAATTGAATGACCAACGACCTAAATTGCTTGAAAGAGGCCCCCACTTGCAGACTTCCTCAAAGGCGTCATTGCTATCATTCAAAACTCTTTAAATTGTTCAATGTCGAAATTTCTCTTCCTGGTTAGTCACTTATGCCTGGTCTTGAAGCGAGCTTGGAAGAAGCCCTCAAATGTGGGCTCTGCTCCTAAGTTCTACAACTATTAGCTTAACTTCAACTCTAATCACTTAACACTTAGTCCAATTGCATTTGACATCTAGGATTTTAGCTAATGTGCAGTCATGTAAGAGTCGAACTCTTAATAAAATAATTCGAACTCCTAATAAACTATTTCAAACTCCTAATAAACTCTTGCATATCATNGTTTAGGTTTTCCATATAGATATAATTAGGTTTTCGATTCTTTTTAAAGGAGGTTAGTCTAACTCATAATTAACAATTTCAAAAAAATAAAAAATAGCTTAGTTAAAATCTAATAAGTACAATTTGTGAAGTTGGAAAAATCAAACTTCAGCTTCAACTATTCGATTATTAGGTACAACTATTCAATTATTATCTTAAATACATTGATGATACAACTATTAGCTTAACTTCAAATCCTATCATGACTTTTACTTGAATTGCAATTGCCATTATATTAACTTTTAAATTAATTGTTAGCTTGTTGCTTAACTCCAATGATTTTACAATTGTTAGTTTAACTTCAACTCTAATCACGGTTATATTGGGTAAATATTAGATACAGCTATTAGCTTAACTCCAATGATTTTACAACTATCAGTTTAACTTCAACTCTAATCGATGTTATATTCCAAAACTATTACAATCACTTAGGTAATGTGTAGCTTATGTGACAGTTGAACTTCACATGGAGTTAATGTGCATAAGGCTTATTCTAAGCTTTATATTAACTTTTAAATTAACTATTAGATACAACTATTAGCTTAACTCCAATGATGATACAACTATGAGCCTAACTTCAACTATGAGCTTAACAATCATAAATTAAGTGGTTGTTATATTAGCTTAACTATTAAATACAAGTAATTGACACATTCTTTATTAAAAAAATATTATCAATATGTCACATATATACATTAATTAAATTATCTAATCTCTTTGACATATAACCGTAAACTTATTCATATATATTTTATTAATTATCTCAATCTTTTCAAAATAAAACCCTGAACTATCATTTTTTTTAAATGTTAATTAAAATAATTATAAAATATTGAACTAAAGTCCGAAATATTTTCATAAGCATTGACTTTCACTTAAAAATTTCATGGGTTATACCTTCCATGCACATTATTTTATCATGGCAAACATTTATATAGTCTGGATCTACCCCTTTGATTTCACATGAATTTAAATTTTTCATTCTGCAAACATTTCATTAACATATATGTGAACTTGGATATAGATTTTCAAATTATGCACATAAACATCAACAAAGTTATCCAGAGTTTTTTTTTCAAGCTAATATTAACTAGAAAAATCACTTTGCATTCGACAACCTGCCACGTCACCATAAAACAGTTTAACTTGAGACTTGTATTCTATTCCGGGCATCGATAACTCTAGCTAGAACGAGTGCATATTCGTCATGGAGGTATGTCAACTTGAACTATAACGGATAAGTATAGTTCCAGCTAATTATATCATTCATGACTAGGAGTTGGCAGTTGTATTTAAGCATACGTTTTCACTATAACTTAGGCTCTGATTTTTAAAAACTCAGAGATATTTAATAACCCCAGTTAGCTTGAGTTTGTTTTATTTAACTCAAGCTTATATGCCTAAAATTCAATTCAATGTGTAAATTCAAGCTTATATGTAGCCTAAGTAAGAGAATCACCCAAGCTCATAAAAGAAATAAGACATCTTATATAACTTCGTTCTCAAGAATATATTTAACAATTATATAATTTAGTTCTCACTAATATATTTAACAATTATGTAATGAATATTTATTTAGCTACACCTAAGATAAAGATAAATACTTGTAAGGAGATAATGATTAAACTTTAACATAAACATGTTACTTATCTGAATAGAAGAGATAAGGCGACCCAAAACTTTGACTTCAACGTTCCACCCAACCAATTTGGCACTTTCCATGGCATGCATTCCGTGCGCTGAGATGTCGTACCCCTGAGTTGGGTAGGAATCTATATGTCACGAAGTTTTTCAATGACTCTTATATAAACTTTTGTTATGTAATGATTCATTAATGATCTCAAGCTATTTTTCTTTTAACTTCATCTAACTTCTCTTAGTTAGCTTTATTTAGCCACAACTAACTTATCTTCAGCGAGCTTTAATTACTTCAAATTAATTAATTAGTGTTTATGATAAATATTTGCTTAACTTTAACATTTAACTTTAGCTAACTTCTTAGATAACTATCCTAAGATAGAAAATCTTTACTTTAACTCTACGAGTTTATCTTTTTTAATCTCAAGATAATCCTCTTAATTTAATTTTACTCTTAAGATAATTTATCTTTAATTTTACTTTAGCTAACTCAACTAGTTAGCTTTAACTTTATCGATCTTAAAGTATTTTAACTTAAGATTTAACTTAATCTTAATTTGTCTCAACTAATGGTTATCTCTCATGAAACATTGGTTATCCATTCATCATTGGCTAGCTATTCATTCATCTACTACTAGTCATCCATGCATCTGCTACTAGTCGTCCATGCATCGGCTTGAGCACTTATAATTACTTAATGTAATCATTAATGGCCTTTTGTTGCCATAGAATAAAATACTTAGTTGTGTAATTTATTAGTAATTTAACTTGTTCATATTTACAAGTTCGATCATGCCTCCTGATATCCTTTCTCGAGGCTAAGATATCAATGACATCTCGTATAACTTCTTGATTTTTATTATCAAGATTTAACACTACTTAGCCTTATGCTTTTAGTTAGGTCATATTAACTTGTTTTTGCTTTACAATGACTAGTGGTTTCTTCAGTGTCCCCTCCCGGGACTAACTTTTAATCATATTTTAATGTACACTTATAAACTTAAGTGTCGTCTTAGTTTATTTTTATTGTTAAGTTATTGCAGCCCAAGATGACACCCGTCATCCACTCATGCCCACTTAACCAATCAACCTCCCCCTTGTAGATTTCATGCCCCAATCGTTTTAACATAGTCAAGTCTTTAGTCTCCTAAGTCTACAATTCACAATACAACTTAGGAATTCATATTCATACTTACATAGTTTTACCTGTGGACCTCTGCTTGAGCTCTTTGCCACGAGCGGGTGCACAATTTCACTTTGGATTACAAATATAGGGACGCAAAGGAGGGATATTACATCTTGAGAGGTGTCTTTGTCCCACATACTGCTACATGAATCCTCCAACTGAAATAGTTAAGACCAAAGATGATCCTAGTGACCCAAATGAAACTCATATTGAGGAAGTGTCTCCTACTCCCTCATTTACATTACTTAGTGTCTCCACCAAAATACTCATGAAAACTCCTAACCCACAAAGCAGGAGAGTATTGAGTCCATCCACCATATGATTTTCCATGTAGGAAATCAAACCATTGCTCCTCATGGATGAACTTCTGAAAATGAAGGTTAGCTCGCTTTGTTGGATCCCACTAAATATGTTGCATTCTCCCGAACTCACATAGCATCAAGAACACTCTATTACTCCATGGAATGCCAAGATCCCATGGTTTATGCATCCCTCCATTTGACATCTTAGTCATCTAAAACAACTTGGCATTCCAAATGATTCCAGGGTCCCATAACCATGTTTGAATCCCTTCACTTCCAATGCTTCTGAAAACTCCTTCCATGCAATTGCACACCCAATCCTCATGTGCATGTGTCCTATAGGTATTTAATGGCTGCAAAATATATCTTTGTTGCTGCTCACATGTCAGTGAAATGTCAGTTATAACAAAAATTACATTGCAACAACAAAATGAACATTTCCCTCTGAAAGTCTTCATTTCAATGATGCCTCTATCCACCCAATCAATGGATAAATAAGCACTCTTATTGGTTGGTCCAAGTGGATCAAATGAAGCTACCTCCTCCAAAATCATTTCTTTCTCCCATAAGGGTAGCTCACAATCTTCTTGGTGCACATATAGCACTCAGCCAACTGTCTCCATGACAGTTATCTTCCAAAGAACATCTATCTTGGATTGATCTTCTTGCTCACAAGATTTCCCGGTGAATTAAGTGTCAAAGAATCTCCTACCAAGGTGAGCAAGATTGGTGAACCCTTGGATCTCCATCTATGTTATGTACTCAGCTATCCAATCCTTAGATAAATAGGCACATTTGCTAGATGATCCAAGTAACATGTCCTCGACTATCTGTCCCATAGTTGATTCCTCCTATAGTAATCCACTAAAATGATGTGGCTCACAAAGAAGATTCTCCACCAATTTTTCTCCTTCCAATAGCTGACACCGAAGATAATCTTACTTGTGGCATGGATTCACAACACATATCTCATTCTCAACATACAGGTCAGTATTATAATATTTTGCAAAATCAATTCCATGGTATGAAGTGGATGGTAACTATGAGGGTTACAACAAGATGTGATATTTACAAAAATTAGAAATTACATCATAGCTTAGTATTTCATCTTCATGTGGTGGAACTATGGTGGCCTGCTCTTCCGCCAAAATCTCTAGTTCACTTCCTACTGGTGTGGGATTTTCTTCTGCTTCATTACGAAGCTCAAGTGGTGACTATAAATTTGATTTATATTCTTCTTTTGGATATGATCCAAAATATGTCTCACCACCATCACATGAATCAATATCCTTTGTAGTGATATGGAAATCACCCACAAAGAAGCTGGCAAAGATTTCACCTCCCACACTGCCAACAACCTAATGATGGGATACCGGGTCTCTTGTTGCTCATGGTTCCTCGTCATCTTCTTATTGGAGTATATTGGTGCAAGCATTCTCTTCCTCATTGGATTCCATTGTAAGAATCACATATGCAACTTGTGGTTTTCTCTGCTTCGTTTCTTCCTTTGATTGGAGCAAATCTATGTGCATGCTATCACTTTTATCTGCAGGTGTTTTTGCTTCATGGCCATCCTCTTCTAGGAAACTTGAGGCTTCTTCATTTGTGGTTTCATTAGGATCACATCTTTTGGAGACTCTGCTTGAAGAAAAGCTAAATTACCTCTTAAAACTCCCATACATGGATGGTTTTGGTGAAGCTTTGTCTTTCATTCCCGTGTCTTCTTCTTTTTTCCTTTGAGTAGTGTAACAATCAAATTCTCTTTTTGATGATCTATTGTTCTTGAGAATATCTTCATCTACATTATTGGGCCAAAATTTGAATCTACAATAAAAATAATCTTTAAAGGATATGGCTTAACATATTTCATCCCCAAGGCAAGATACTCTTTATAGCGTTGAGGCAAGTTTTCACTTGATGCTATCTTCCTTTCTAGATCATCTTTTGATCTAAACATTGATGGCTCGACCCTTTGTAATTCATTGAACATGTGGTCACAAAAGTAACCATTGTCTTCTCGTGGTAGTCCTCCATTTATGTAGATATTTTCTTCTTCCTCAAATGGCTCAAAATCTTCATCGCCTACTAGTATGAGCCTCACAACTGCCAACTTGAAGATGTGATCTGCATCATTTCTTTAACTAAAGGATTGATTTCCACAGGAGTAGAGGAAAGTGATATGATACTGTTGTAATATCCCCAATCAGATTTGTGGAGATATCAACTCTAACACAAGGAACCAATTATAAATCTAAAGACTAGGTGCTATAAATGGATTGATATTGACTAGATTTCTTCAAAACAGTGTTAGGCTCTTCTCAAGTTCATAAATACTGAGGGAATGGATATAACAAACAGTAACTACAAGCATGCACAGTAGATTAGAGGTATATCAGATTAGAATTCATCCATAAGTTAGCAAGAAAGTTGAACAATCTCAAGTTTCCTTTGCACAATGCACTGGGACCATTTATGTTTCGAACATCAGCGAGGTTGAAGTCTAATTCAAGGATCATGGGAACTATAGAATGAAAACTAGATCCTTGGTATTGGCATGGGTCAAATTCATAGGTTTATGGAAAGTTTAACACAATTTGCGAGTCAAAGTTTAACTAGGATCACTATGGGACAACTCAGGTAGTCTTGATTAAGGGATTCCCAAATGACCTCAAAGGATTTCAAAGTTTCAAAATAAGACATGCATTATGTTCATTAAGGTCTTAATGAATTCAGGAATAAAAAGAATTTGAATTCACTAAGTAAAAGTTTAATTACTGAAAACTAGACAATTTCTATGCAATTTTAGAGAGGGCTTGGAAATAACTTTAGAGATGCAAAATTATGTATTGAAATAGTTTCAGAACTAATACAATGGTTTAATATCAAACATAAACTTCAAATGGGATGCCAAAAAGGCTTCATCATTACATCATGGCCTGTCTTCTTGACATAATGATAGAGAATAGAAGAGAAAGAGGAGGAATTAGGAAGATTTAAATTGGAGCTTGGTCTTTCTTCTTATTGGATTTTGAATTTGCGTAGATACTCATAAAAAACTGCAATACATCTTAGTGACAATGGTTGAATGCCATCATCCTCTCAATAACAGGGGCACATCTCCTAGCTTGGACTAAGGGCACATCTCCCAAGTCAAAGTAGCTTAATGTTCTTTATGTAAAACACAAATTCTCCAAAATATGGGAAAGTGGTACGCTCCTCTTCTTTTAGAGAGCGAGTGACTTGTTGATAAGTCACATAGCCTAATGCGCCTTCATGAGGAAGATTAGGACTTTCTTGCTTTCCAAGTATTTTTTTTGCTTTATTCCTTTACTGTTTATTTTTTATCCTGCTTTTCTTCCAGCTTTATTCTACTTTTATGATTTTAGCCTACTTTATCTCGCTCTTCTACTTTTGGCCTGTTTTATCCTGCTTTCCTACTTTGTAATGATTTTCTATTGTCGTACTTTATGCGAGCTTTTCTCTACTTTATCCTGTTTCCTTTTTTTTCCTGCTTTCAAGCTTTAGATGCGTTCTCCTTTTTTCCTTCTTTTGCAAACTTCCTTTTGGTCAAACCTTATCTCCTAATGCGCCCTCATGGCCCATTATCCTCATTATTTTATTAAGATCAAAACTTATTCATGAAAATTAAATTATCTAAGGTGCATTTTCAAAAATTAGGAAATAATAATTGCTACTACTAATTAATTGCCTTGTTTCAAAATCTAATTCCAAGCAATTAATGGATTTTTTTCTTAAAACCATAAGGATTGAATGGATAATAGGATTATCCATAGGTCACCAAAATGGGGACATTACAAAGCTTCTAAACTATTCATTAAGGCCTCCCATTCAGCTTGGTTGTTCGTCCTCTCTCCCATACCCTGTGAGAAAGATAGGACCTTGTTTCCTCATGGATACGAAAGGACCCCTCTCACACCTGTTGCCCCTTGTACCAAGGCTTCCATTACACAAAGCTTATAGATTATTGTGGACTGTTGGAAGGGTGTAACCTCACATGTGTTTCAAATTGAGGATGAGTAAGTTCCTTTAAGTATGGATGTGTTTATGATAATATAGTATAATAAACATGGGAGAACATGCATTATAGCTATTCATTATGTATTTTAGGTTTGGGAACTATATCGTTTGTACCTTACGGTGACTAGGTAAAACAACCATTTGTTTATTTTATTGTATTTTATTAGAGACATCACAAAACTTAATCATTCTTTGTGATTTTTATAATCGTATATATAGATAATACCACTATGTGTCTTATATATGTGCACATTGCAAAGTCTCCTTTCTACTTGCATGCATGCTCTTTCTAGTGGGTTTTTCAATTATTGTATGGGAGTATTCACATTACTCATGTGCCCATATCAAGTAATGCAAATATCCACTCTCGATAGCTTAAATAGATCCAAGCATGACCCATTTTGAATGAGATGTTGGATCATTAGTGAGGCTAGTGCCTTATTATGTGACTCATTAAGGTTCTACCATAAATGCCAAGTCCCCAACTCTACAATCAAAGCAATTTTCAAGTATTTTGAAAACAAATATTCCTTGTCATGGTAGCTTAAACAAATATAAGTCTGGCCCTTTTTAATGAGGTGTTGGATCATTGATGAGGATGATGGCTTATTAGTTGATCCATTAGATTATAATCCAAGGTTTAGGCCCTCCACTATCAGCAGTGAAGTTGGGACTGGGTGGAAGACTTCTATAGTTTTGGTAGAACTAATATTTATGTTATGGTAGCTTAAACAAAACTGCATATGACCCTTTTTGAGCAATGTCCCCTCTTTATTGATAACATGGTTCGGGTCAAATGCAAGTGTAATATTGTCCAAATGCATATTGTAACATACCCGGTCACCTCTTTCAAGCATTGAGACCACAAGGTACTCAAATTTCCATATCTAAATTCACCACTTAAATCCAAATCCATTTTTCATAAATTCATTCAATTTAACAATGGAAAATAAATGTGATTAACATTTATGAGTTATGATAGGTTCGTTGATCGCTGGCACGCTACTGAAGGATGCCGGCGTTGAGGAGATCTAAAGGGCCCATCCAGGGCTGCGCCTGCCAGGCCTCGGGCTAGGAGGAAGATCTTCAACTTTCTTCTCGGATTAATGTTGAACCCGTGGCTGACATGCTCATGAGCTGAGTGGCTGGTCTGGATCGCTTGGGGCAGTCTAATGGCTGGGGTGGGAGGCTCACCTCCGGATCTGAGATCTGATGCCTTTGATCGGCTAATTGGCCCTCAAAACAAGAGATCGGGCATAAGAGATCCTCCAAAGTTTGTCAAGAGAATTGAAGATGTATCGGAAGTTGCCCTCCATCTGGAAGAAACTATGTAGGTTGCTCTCTCCCTGGCAGATTGAGCCCTAATCGGGCAATTCACGGGGCTCTGGCCCTCGCTAAAAACTACTGATAGTTGGGTCCAAAGAAACTGGAGACCCCTAATCTCCAAAAACATTGCATCATACTCCGTTGGAAGGGGTTACTTTCTGTTTGACTTTGAATCCAAAGAAGACAAAGATCTAATATTTAGGAACGGACCCTATTTCATGGGGCCGCAGGGTCTCTAGCTCAATGGGTGGACTCCGGACTTCGATCCCGAGGCTGACACCCCCAAATTCGTGCTAGTCTGGGTCAGACTCCCCAACCTCCCCATGCACTGCTGGAACCCTAAAGCTCTCCATGCAATAGGGACTGTCCTGGGGAAATATATTGATATGGCTAGCCCAAAGGACCAATACACCTGTGCCCGCATATGCGTTGAGGTGGATCTCGAAGCAGGATTGCCAGAAGTTATTAAATTAATAGTGGGGAATTGGTCCCATTTCCAAAAGCTCGACTATGAACAGCTTCCCTTCAAGTGTCGAGGTTTCCACAAATATGGACACTTCATCCGCAATTGCTCTAAAAAACCCAAGATCCAACATGACAAGGTGGAAGGATGGAAAAAGGTGAACAGATCTAAAACCAAAAATCAATCCAGAATGGATCCAACGAAGGGTGAGGGGAACAAAGAATCAAGGGTCATCCATCTTGAAGGATCCCCAGAAACTTCCAAGACTAAATAAACTATTGAAGCAAGGGATGATCCCCCTAAAGTCGAAGAGAAATCCAGCAATGGAGATAGTAAGGAGCTCGAAGGAGACCTATAAGTCCAACAAATGAAGGATCAAGATGAAGGCATGACAATGATAAAAGTAAAGGAAAAATTAGGGAACTCAGAGGAAGAATTTGAATCGAAAGAAGAAGAAGAGGAGGAGGGGGAAATAGAACTGACTACCCCAAGACTTACTAAAACCAAAGGAAGGAAATCCAAGAAAGAAGCTAGGGAGCAAGCTACCTACAAGGATTAGGTGCAAGGCTCCCAACTAACCTTGGAAAAGCTGCTAAAAATTATTAGAAACACTCGCCAGCAGGGGCATGCCCAGAAAGGGATGCCTTCGCTCACCAAAAGTAAGTAATGAGGGTCCTCTCCTGGAACTGCAGAGGTCTCGGGAGCAAAATCAAGGAAGAAGAAATGATAGATCTAGTTTCTTTACATCAACCGGACATCTTTATGATCCAGGAGACCAAGATGGAGGAAGCCGCATTTCTCCATGTAAGTAAAAAAATTTGGAAAAAAAGAGGTAAAGCTGCAATTAGTTCAAGGGGCACATCCGGAAGCATTGGAACTCTGTGGGATGATAAGAAATTTGAGGCTGTTGACATCAAGTACAACTCTAGTTGGATCCTCACACTGCTGAGGCAAAAGGACACGAACACCTTGGTACGAATTTTCAATATTTATGCACCCAATTCTTATGCTGAAAAAAATGTCTGCTAGAGTCTTCTTCGCAAGGAAAAGAGCAACCTACAAGGTAATGTAATTCTTACGGGGGATCTTAATGTCATCCTTAGCCAAGATGAAAAAAGAGGGGTCTCCTTGGTCAGAGACCCCATCAAAGAAACTGTTGATGAGATCATCCTGGAATGGGATCTAATGGATGTTAAGCCATCTACTGGAAAGTACACTTGGAATAACAAGAGGATTTGGCCTGGGCATATTGCTGCCAGACTCGATCGTTTCCTGGTCCAGGACACCTTCCTCCTGCTAGGTCTGAATTTGTCTTCCAAAATATTACCATTTGGAGGATAAGATCACAAGCCTATTCTCCTTGAGATGGCTAATGATAAGAATTTGGGCCCTATTCTGTTCAGATTCAATCCTCTGTGGGCCAGTCAACCTGAGTTTCTAAGGATTGTTGTTGATTCTTGGTCTCCCCCAGTTACAGGGTCACCCTTCTTCGTATGTGAAGAGAAACTCAGAAGGCTCAAAAGAGCACTAAAAACTTGGGATAAGTCGATCCCCTCTCCCATTTATAAAAAATCCCACTCTGCTCTAGCGCTGGAGAACCACCAGATCAGCATGGAGGATAAAATCGTGGACCACAATGACATCCAAACTGAGATCAAATTGCAATCAAACCTCCACGCGGCCTGCAGACTTGAATCTGATTGGTGGATATTAAAGTCTAGATGTAAATGGTTGAAAGATGGTGATAGGAACACTAGTTTTTTCCACAAGCAGGCCGAGGCAAGAACAAGTTTCAACTGTGTGCTTGAAATTCAGTCTCAGGACAATCTTATCAGCAATTTCAAAGACATAAAGACTGAAGCTACGAGGCATTTCAGTGAACTGTTCAACGACTAGCCCATCGTGGAAGACAACGAGCTCCTGAATCTGGTTCCCAATGCTATAAATAATAGTGATAATGAAGCTCTAACACAGAGTATCACGCTGGAGGAAATCAAAATGGCCGTCGATGGTATGGAGGATGACAGAGCTTCGGGTCCTGATGGGTATAATGCTAATTTCATCAAACTTTGTTGGGATATAATAAAAAATGACTTATTCAAAATGGTCAGCAAATCGCAGAGGTGCAGTAAAATTGGTGGCAGCACGAACTCTGCCTTTCTGGCTCTCATCCCCAAAGAAAAGGAGGCTAAATCCTTTGATAGGTTCCGACCTATTTCCTTGTGCAACATAGGTTATAAAATCATAACTAAGATAATGGTCAGCAGACTAAAACATATCCTGCCTAGCCTTATCCCAGAGAATCAGGGCGGATTTGTTAAAGGAAGGAAGATCTGGGAAAATATTAGAGGCTATACACTCTAGTCTGAAGAACGACGACAAAGGAATGGTGGTAAAAATTGACCTTGCTAATGCCTTCGATAGAGTCAGCCATCCATTTCTCTTTCAGGTAATGCGGAAATTTGGTTTCACTTCAGATTTTATCTCATGGGTCAAGGCCTGTATCAGCAAGCCATGGATAGCCCCGTTAGTCAATGGAAGAGTTGCCCCCTTCTTTCAAGCCTCGAGAGGTCTGAGGCAAGCCTGCCCGCTCTCCCCTTTGCTTTATGCCATCCAAGCTTTAGTTCTAAGCTTTCAGTTGGAATATTCCATGCATGAACAGGACCTACCCGACATTAGGATGGCTAGAGGCACACAAGATATCAATCACGCGCAATTCGCGAATGATACTATCTTGCGTGGAGGAGCCAGTCAAATTATAGCCCATTTCAAGACTGAACTGAACCGTTATTGCCACGCCTCCAGAAGCAAAATCAATTTAAGGACAATTTAGATCTATGGATGGAATATAAATCCTAGGGAAATGCTAGATATTACTCGGGTTCTCAATATGGATGGTGTTGTTGTTTGGGAGTCCTTCAACTATCTAGGAATCCCCATATTCAAATCCAAGCCCAAGAGTTCAGCCTGGAACCCAATTGTGGAGAAAATCAAAGGATGGGGGTCAATTTGGTTAAATTTGGCTAGGAAGGTAGTCTTAATAAAAGCTGTCTTGAATAGCTACCTGCTCTATCAAAGCTCTCTTCTTCTAGCTCCGACCAAAATAATAACTCAGATCGAAGGACTGGTTAGATCCTTTCTCTGGCAAGGTGGCAGTGTTGGGGAAGGCAACAAATTTGCATTGGTCAGTTGGAAAATAATTAAATTGCCCAGGTCAGAGGGTGGTCTACATATCATAGATCTTAGAAATCAAAACTTGGCTATGGGAGCCAAGCTGCTTTGGAACTTGCTCGCCCCCAAGCCCTCATGGTGCAGTCGTGTGCTGAAAGCCAAATACTTCAAAGGCCCGAGGCTCAGATGCCTTGATGGAGGCCACGTGACTCATAAAGGCTCCTCAATTTTCAATATTTGTAATAAGGCGCTGCCACAGTTTAAAGATGAGTTGTATTGGGTCCCAGGCAATGGGAAATCGATCAATTTATGGCATGACAGGATTCTAGGGAAGACACCACCTCATACTCCACGATTGTAGCAGAGGATGGTTGCGATGGGGGTGAATACAGTTTGGGACATCTCCAATTGGGAGCCCGAGGAGCCAAATCGTTGGGCTGGCTGGGCTGTGTCGCATTGTCCTGCTAATTTAGATGCTGAGAAAACGTTGTTAATCAACCATTTGGCTGGGCTAGCATTGATAGCCAAATCCTGGAAGGACCGTCGTGGCTGGGGAAGGCATTCTGGCAGCTACTCAACGTCAGAAGGATACCAAAGATTTGCAGCAAACTATAATGTGCCTGTCAATCCACAAGTTTGGAATTATCTTTGGAAATGCAGCACGATGCCAAAGATTGAAATGTTCATTTGGTCATTGATGCATGAGAGAGTGCTCACCGGCGAGAATTTGGAGAAAAGAGGACTTGCCGGCCCATTTCGCTGTCCCTTATGTACTGAGGCCCCTGAAAATATCAACCACTTATTTTTAAAGTGCCCTTGTGCCATTTTAGTTTGGAAAGATGTGTTGAAGCATTGGGGAGACAGAGTGCATTTGTTGGATAAAATTTAGGCCTGTTTTCTTAATTGGGAAAATCTGTATCAAGGTGAGCTGAACCAGAAAAATGGAGTAAGAGCTTGCTAGCTGAAACTCCCTAAGATAATTTGCGGGTGCATATGGAATGAAAGAAATCACAGAATATTTCAGGAAAAGACTCAGCTAGCGTGGAAGACAACGACAAAGTTAAAGCTTTGTTCGGGGAGGTTGTCAGCATCTCTAAGATCCCCAATAATAAAGGAAACTTGACGGACAAGGAAAAAAATTGGATGCAAAGCCTTAATATCATGGATGTAAATAGTGCAACTGCTAAAAAGTTGGAAGAATGGGATATCAGGATGGATAAATCTCAGTTTGAGAACTGGCTAAGAGAAAGGAAGATTTTTAAATTGTTTTTTGACGGGGCTTCCAAAGGGAATTCGGGGAAAGCCCCGGGGGGGGGGGTGGAGTTGTTATTGATCCAGACGGGAAGGTCGAGATTGAATACTGCTGGAACATTGGTTATGATACTAATAATATGGCTGAGGCTTACGGGCTTTGGCAAGGTCTCAAGCAGCTGCAGAAGAAAGGAGTGGATGAGGTCATGGTTTTCAGTGATTCCAGGGTAATTATTCAGGAATTGAATGGGGGAAGAAGGGGCAAGAATGAAAGGACAGCAAGGCTGATTAACAGAATTAGGTCCAAGGCTAAAATGTTCAGGAAGGTTAATTTTTTTCATATTCTTAGGGGGCTAAATGTCTTGGCGGATCTTGCAACCAATAAATCTATAGCTGTTGATCTCCATGAACTTATTGTCAACTTGGTTGTTAGCATTGATATCCCTCCTTAGCTCTTCTGTAGGTTAACCGATTGGAGGATGTAGAGATTGGGATGCTTGTTGTAATGAGTTTTCGTTTTAGCGATCTCTTTGCTGAGTTTTCAATATAACATAACCGTTTTTGTTAAAAAAAAACAATGGAAAATAAATGTATATGGTTTCCTAAAAAACTTATGAACTCATTAAATATGACAAGAAATATCAAATATAAAAAACACATGCCATGCTAAACAATTCCATGTACTTAAGCATTCATGGAACAATAAATTAAACAACACGTAAACACATATTTAATTCCATTGCATACACACTCAGATATACACTTATCTTAATAAATTGTTCTCTAACTAGCTATAGGACATTCCTCCCAACCATAGGCTCTGCCAATCCATATCTTTCTTTAACATGCCGCCCCCAAGTTGGGGCTATCAATCCATAAGGGCTAAGTGCCTTTCCAAATATTTTACACAACTCAATCTCTCATGCAACCCACAGGTGCATAAACCCCTCCATAGTTATCTCGATCCTCATTTCTCCTTCCCCGTCAACCTACACAATGATAGAAACATGCCCCCTTCTTTGAGCTAATAGTCCCTCAGGAAACCTCTAGTTATCTTCTAGTGCTCAAGCACAGGTTGGATCAGAAGTCTCTGAATTGGGACTCCAAGGTACAATATGCAAGCTAGGTTCCTCTTATGTAACAATCTACCATGGTCAATGACAGGCAATTCAAATTCAATTATGGCAACTGTAGTCCTCTATCGCAGGTATCCATCTTTGCCATTCCAAGGTGAGGGAAAAGATGAGGAGGAATGAATCATTCGAATGCACGAAGGAATGAACCCCTCACAATCTCAAATTCTCACTTTTATATGCATGCTTTATGTTTCCATGTGGCTACTTCACATGGGACCACTTTTCCCCTCTTAAGATAATTAAATAATGCTTAATCAAAGCATGTCTCTTAATCATGGTTTAGGAACTTGATTTAAATTGATAAGGCCACGGAAATAAACTTAAGCACACTAAAGCCATTTTCCCTTAACCCACTATCACTTCCCCACTTGTGGAATCATAAGTCCCCATCTCTTCTTCGTCCTTCTTCCTTTGTATCCATAATAGTTTTTTTATTAATATTAAAAATGTACATATTTACAATAGCTTGGTCATCTAAACCATTTGTTTTTCGCTTCTAGGCTTTACATCATTATTTACAAAATTACATTACAAGTTACAAGTTCATAATTAGGCTATTATACATACACCTTTGTTGAGGTAGCTTAAACCAAATATAAGTATTCCCTCTTTTAGCCACTCACCTCCATGTGTTATATTTTTTTATTTATTTGCATTAGTTTGTTTTTTTGTTTTGTTTTTTTTTAGAGATTCAAATCTAGTAATTTATAACTCTACGCTTATCTAAAAAACTTATCAATTATCAATGTTAACCTTCATCGGATGCTTAACAATTATAGTTCCGCAAACAAACATCAAAGGGTTAACTTCAATACTTGTTGCTTACAACTTAGGCAGGGATTAGCTGCATTGTAGCCTTTTCTTGTTGTGGTACTTTTACCAATTCTAATTATTGCCATTCTTAAAATTTGACATTTTACATTGGTGTAGTTTAAATATTATACTTTTTCAACTTTTTTATGAGTATATTTTTTGGTCTTATTTTGTTCGGAAATCTTAAAAAAAACTTATAATCACATATATTAACTATGAAAATTACATTATTTGGGTGCCATGGGGTTTTTGGAGGGTGCTGAATCTATTTATGGATTAAAAAACACAATTTAAACATTTCCAAAATTAGATTTTACCCCCAAAAAATACCTGATTCCCACCACAAACCTACCATAAAGTCCAAAACATAGAAGAAATAAACTACTCCTTTTACATTGAAGTAAAATGGTATAACAACAAAAAAATCAATATGTACAATGAGCATAATAAATTACACAATTATTTATTTATATAAAAATATTTATTATTATTATTATTTATATTTTGGAAAATTAATTTATTAAACTACACATCAATAAAATGAAAATTAATTAAAGACCATATAAACAATTATTAATTTTCAATTATTAAGATTATATATTACGTAAGACGTAAAATCCATCTCGCCCATCTCCCAACTCATGTGTCCTCCTAAGCCAACTCATACTTGGTAAGTCTTATTCATTTTTCAAGATCCACTTAGGCCAACTCATGTGTACACCTAAGCCAACTCATAGCTTACAAGTCTTCCTCATTTTCGAGAAAACAATTTTTAGTTAAAATTTCCTATTTGAAAGTAAAACTATTACATTTAATTAAAAACAACTATTTATTAGACTCTTAATTATCATTTTCAAATATTTTTCACTTTTGGGTTTTTATTATTATTTTGTTTTATTTGAAAGTAAAACTATTACATTTAATTAAAAACAACTATTTATATCATTATACATTAGACTCTTGATTATCATTTTCAAATATTTTTTTCACTTTTGGGTTTTCATTATTATTTTGTTTTCCTTAAAATTTGAGAGTTTAAGTTTTGAAACTTAATTTCTTGAACTACACATTAAGATAAGTAAAATTAATAAAAAATATGTAAATAACTATTAATTTTCAATTATTAAGATCACATATCACATAAAAATTCATCCAAGCCAACTCATCTCTCTAGTAGGTCAACTCATCTCTTGGTAAGTCTTCCTCGTTTTAAGCCAACTCATCTCTCCACTAGGTCAACTAATCTTTCGATAAGTCCTCCTCAATTTAAAGAAAATAAATTTTAGTTCAAATTTCCATATTTCCTATTTGAAATCAAAACTATTCCAATTAATTAAAAACAACTATATATCATTATACATTTGAGCCTTAAAGCTATCCCAATATGAGGGGGATTATAGTTTTAAAACATGTTTGAACATGCATTATAATTGTTTTTAGATGTGTTTAGCCTTTTAGCACTCTCTCCTATGTAATTTTAGGTAATGTGGTCTAAATTGATTATTCACATATTTTATTGGAAATTTAGTTGAACTTTATTGCTCTCCATGACTTTTATTATCCTCTATATATAGATAACATACATGAATGTATCATATATGTGAACCTTTTGACAATCTCCTTTCTACTTCAATGCTTGCTCTCTCTAATGAGTTTTTCAATTATCATATGTGAGTATTCACATCATTGTTGTGTGCCATATTAAGGAGTGTGGGTATCTCCACTTGACAGGTTAAATAAATCCAACCATGGCCCATTCTAAACGAGATTCTAAACGAGGTGTTGGATCAGCAATGAAGTTGGGCTTGTTATGCCACCCGCCAGAGTTCTAATTAGTGCAATTAGATCAATATGTAAATCTTTAATGCTTTATCTGCGAAGCAAATATTCCTTGTCATGGTTCCCTACAGAAATCTAAGCACGATATTTTTCAAATAAGGTATTAGATCACTAATAAAGACGATGACTTGCTCTGTGATCCATCATATTCCAATCTAAGGGTAAGGTCATTCACTCTTATCATTGATATCTTGTCATAAAAGTTCAAACAAATCTAAGTGTAATTGTTTTGAGCAATGTGCCCTCACCATCTACAATGTGGTTGGGCTTTGGGCCAAATGCGAATACAAGTTTGTCCAATGCATACCCTATAATCATAATAACTTATATTTATTATCTATACCATGTATAATAAATTTTTATAAGTAAAAACCAATTTTAATTATTATTAACTTTAAAAAAAAAAAAAAAACTATAAAATATACTAACCACGGTCAATTTTCAACTATTGATTTAACTTATTCTATTAATCCATGATTATTTCCGAAAAACAAAATAACCATGGTCAATTTTCAATTATTAAATTAACATATTCTATTAATCAATGAAAAACGAACTTTTTATAAATAATTATTTCCGGAAAAACAGACTTTCAAAATAACTTACCTTAATTTGGTAAATTATTATTATTATTTTTTTCAATTCACATTCCCTTAACCCATCAATATTTATCTAATCTATGCTATTTACATTCCTTTACTTCAAAATATTTACTATCACTTACTTATTGCTTTGTTCCTTCTTTCTCCTCCCCTATGCCGTGGCTTTATTGTGATGGGGAACTGCAGTTCCCTTCCTCTCTGCAAAAGCAGACACTGTCTTAGAGAGTAGTAGCCGTAGGCCCATTCTTCTATTTTCGATTCAATCCTATAAACAGGGTTTTCTGATCCGTATTCCGAATTCTTTTTTCTACCCTCGGCTATTGCAATTGCTTTTCCGGCAAAATTTGTCTACCTCCTGCTGTTTTGGGCGGGGTTTTTTGGGGTTCATTCCGTTGTATCTACTTTTATCTAATGTGGGTATTGGCCTTTCTATCCGATCCTCGTCTCTTCAACTTCCTTATGCGGAATTCTGTATCGGGTCATTGAAGTCATTGAAGTCTTGTATCGGGTCATTGAAATCTTGTACCAGGTAGCCAAAATTTTGCTGGGTTTTGCATTGGTCCTTAGTCCAGTACTGCTTGTTTTGTTATTTTGATTTTCAAATTTCAGCCGGAAGGTGTTTTGGGCGCTCTTCCAGTAAAAAATTATGGCATGCAATCTTTGATTGTTTCTGCAAGGCGTCTTCATGCTATGGGGAGTACTGGTATGGACCAGTATTACTATCCGCAGCAGAAGCAGCAGCATCAGCCTAGCAGCTACGGGCAGCGAGGTTCTGTTGGGCACACAATGGAGAAGGAATATATAGGGCAAGGAGAGGCCCGCTATGATTCCTCCAACATTGATATAGACAATCCTTTCCCGCATCTTGTAAGTGGATTTTAGCTCACTCTGCATAAAACTGCCTTCAAATTAGTCAATTTTCAGGTTTATATTCATGTTTAGCGCAGGCGCGCGCATATATATACACACACACACAGTTTTTAAAGAATGCTTAGGTATATTTTTACCCAGTTTGCGTTGAGCTTTTTAGTTTCTTCTTCCAATTAAGTGCAATGTTTATTTTAGGAACCTGTCGATGTCTACGTTGGAATTCAAGAAGATCAATCTTGATTATTCTTTGTTTTGTGTTTTCTATTCTTTTGTTTTTAGATTTGAGTAGCAGCAAATGAAATCAAGATTGGTAGAGGATGTGCCCTTACCGTTTTTAGCTTGTCCAACCCTAACACATGAATCTATTGATTTACAATGTCTGTATATAGATTCTTTTCTGTCTCTATTGGTCGATGCATAATGTTGGATACACAATCTGAATTGACATTGAAATCTATGGTTTGCCATTGTTGTTGGTTAGTGTACGTTACAATGACTGTAGTTTTCTAATGATATGCAATCTGAAATGGCATTGGAATCTCTATTGCAGTGGCTTGCCACCGTTATTGGTTAGCCTGTTTTGCTCATGAAGGTAGATTTCCAATGATATACAATCTAAATCGCCATTGGAATCTATTTTATGGTGGTTTGCCACTGTTATTGGTTAATCTTTGTTGCACATGAAAGTAGTTTCCCATTATATACAGTCTGTATCGGGATTGGACTCTATTGTGGTGGTTTCTCACCGTTATTTATTACCAGTTAGTTCTATTAGTCTATTTTGCATATTAAAGTAATTACCAAATGATATATAATCTGGATCGGCATTGGATTCTATATTACAGTGGTTTGCTACCATTTTTGGTTTGTCTACGATGCACATGAAGGTAATTTCTTATTTATATACGATGTGAATTGGAATTGGAAGCTATATTGAGGTGGTTTGCCACTTTTATTGGCTAGTCGATGTTGCAAATGAAATAAGTTTTTCAATGATATATAACCTGAATTGGCATTGGAATCTCTATTACGGTGATGTGTTGGTGTTGTTGGTTAGTCTATATTGCACCTAAAGTAGTTTTCCAATTGACTTCACAATATTTTCCATTTTGTTGGTGCATTTTTGTGCCATTGGTTGCAGATGCATATGCCAAGTCTGCGTGCCTCTCTCCTGCTATTTGGTTTGGGGTTTCCGTGTTTGTTTGTATGCTCTGTTTGTATTTAGGTCCTGTATTTTCTTATTCGTTCTGTGGCTATGTTAGGTTCTGCGTTGTTTGTTGCTACTGGCAGTGGTCTGTCTTGTATGTGGATGTGTTTTGCAGTCTTTGGGTGATATGTTGTGTGTGACAATCTTCTATTTGCATTGAAGATGTATAGTATAATTGAGAATCTTACCATTTGTTGTCCAATGCCCCCTGGTTAGTATTGCACCTTTACTTACAAATTTCTTCTATTAACTGGGGCTTATTATCTTGGTGTCAGGATCTTAAATTGCAGAATTTACTTGGACATTTTCGAAAGGATTTTGAGGGAGTTGATTCAACTGTTACACTAGGTATGTTTTTTCCTTATTGTTTAGAACTTTGATGTATATGCCACACTGACCAGAGATGCTATCTTCTTCCTTGCTAGATCTAATCTTTGATGTCGCAACTAAACCATTTTTTTATATTTTTACAAATATATTCATCTGTGGAAAGAGGTTGGCACTGTATATGTTTTGATATCTGTTTGGATAGGATATGTTAGTCTGTCAGATGCCTGACTTTATATTAAATATTATGATTTATACCATATTCAGTTTCCTAACTATTCTAATGGTTTATTGCAACATTTTTGTTGTGCTAACATTTTCTCTATGTATGCCATGTTCATCTATCTACTAATATTTAGAACAGCATGTAGAATATAACCTTTGAGCCAAACAATGGATTATGTCTGTCTGCCACACATTTCCTCCTTGGCACTTCTGTGAAATAGTTGCACTTCTGTAAAACAACTATTTTGAATAGAAAGGACTCAAATGTTTTGTTGTTTATGTTTTATATGTGTAACTCATATCGCATGCAATTAATTCATATGTCCCATGTATTTCTGATCTCAAATGTCATTTTAGAAATGTTTCTGTATACATCATGCATTGAAAAGAGTGTAGTATTGCTAAATCATATTTGTTTTTGTCAATGCCATTAAGTCCCCTTTCTTTACAATATGTTTTTATTTTCTATCACATTTTATCTGATAAGGCAGTTTATCCGCTTTCTACATGGTTGAGTAGTTTTGAATAAAACCTTGTTACTGGTTAGTGATTATGAACAATGGTGGTTATTGTTTTTAATATAAGTTTCAACTGTGAATTATAGAAGAATATGATAGTGACACAGAGCTTTTGTAATTGAAATTCTGATAATGACAGTCTAATTTTGAAGCCATGTTCATTTTGAAATCCATCATTTCAATAAAGCAAGCATTTCATTTTGGAAACCATAAATGATAAAAGTCCAGGATAGTTCAAATTTCAAAGTGAAAGCCTCTTGATTACTTGTAGCCTCAGTAACCTTGGATATAGTAACATGAATTGCAATATCAGTGTTCCAACACTGGACAAATTCCATCCCAGCTTCTCTATGGAGACTTGTAACATACCCCTTGGCAAGTGGTGTTTGCTTCAATCTAGGGCTCCTTGTTAACTCCCCTGAGAATAGCACATTTGCCCTTGCTCAGCCCTGGGTACTCTTCAGATGACCTCCTCATACAGTGCAATGGTCCCTTCACTGTGATTGAGGATTTGGACTAGGATATGTCTTCTTCTCTGCCCTGTCTTCCTGTCTCAGCTTCTAGTTCTAGCTCCAGCACCCATTGACATGTTCTTGATGAGTTTTCTACCATGTTCTTGATGGTCCTTCAGCTTATGTTCTTAAATCTTTTTCTTTTTCTGTTAGCGTAGCTATAGGATCTGCTTGTGCATTCCCACTTTGTATTACATGGGTACCCTTTTAGTCCCATTGGTTTACTTTTGTGGTCAATTGTTGGTCATTGATAAAATTATCCTATCTTGTCTACAACATAATTCCCATGGCAATGATACCAGTTGCCATAACAGAATTATAAAATGTCAAGACATGACTCACTTATCCATCACCTCAGAATACCTCTTCACATGCTTTTATAGAGTCCTCAAGCATTACCTAACCTGCATCAATTGTGTATAAAACCAATAATAGGGTTAGTAATGATTCTGAGCAGAAATGATGGTTTATAGAAATCTTTCCATGTTCTCGTGTACATGCTTTGGCATTTATAGGTATAAATGCAATCTTATTGATTAAGTTTGTAGATCTCTGCTCTGCATAAATGATAAAACTGTCACAAGCACATATTGGATGTATCATTTTGCATTATGGTGTGCCAAACTTTTTCTTTTCGATATATGTCCAAAATGTGTTGAAATGCTGCAGTACCAGGATTGAAGTGCTGTATGTGGTTAGTTGGCGATCTTTTACTTTTGCTGTTAGCGTACCTATAGGATAAGTTTGTGCATTACCGCTTTGTAAAGACTCGTGGTACTCTTTTAGTACCATTGACCTGCTTTTGTGGTCAATTGTTGGTCATTAATAAGATTATCTTATCTTGTCAACAACATAAGTTCCATGAAAATGATATCGGTTGCCATAATAGAATTATAAAATGTCAAGGTGTAACTCACTTATCCATTGCCTCACAATACCTCTTCACATGCGTTTATAGAGGCCTCAATTGCTATCTTATCTGCATCAATTGTGTATGATGCAAATAATAAGGTTAAAACTTAATAATGATTATGACAGAAACAATGTTTTATAGAAATCTATCTGTGTTCTCATGTACTTGCTTGGCATTTGTAGGTTTAAATGCAATTTTATTGATTTAATTTGAAGATCTCTGCTCCCCATAAAACTATCATGGAATATCATTATCAATTTGTCAGAGATATCATTATATCACATGTGCCATTGAATAACAGTTAAAAGTTTTGAGCAAGTGTTGTGGTAAAGTTCTTTCAAACTATTGCCAATAAACTCAAATTATAGCCTTTAGTATGTAAAATTTAAATTAATAAATTGGAATAAAAGCAACACAACATGCCCACTATTTTCTAACCATGGACAAATTAAGTTTGAACAATATTGATATTATGCCAACTCGATGTTTGCTGGTAACCCACACAGCTCTAATCAAAATTTTATGTGTGGTTTCTATGAAGCTGTAGATTTTGGATTCACTTTACTTGTAAGTGCTTGCTAAAGTTGTTTTTTATGCATTGAACTGTACAGGGTTCCCTACTATGAAGTTTGTTCAGGAGTCCCACAACTTTAAGCTTGGAGATCATGGCTCATTTTTACTAGCGCTAGAGAACTCTCCTTCAAGATTGCCACAACAAAAACCTCGGATGCCAGTACAAAACTACAACTTGCAAAAGCCTACAAATGATGGGTCTATAGAGGTATGCTTGACTTTTAAGACTTGACATATACTATCTCAACAACACTAAAATGCTACTTGGTGAAATAATTAAGTGAATGAAAAGATTAATGGAGAAACATTAGATCAATAGTTTTAGCATATTTAGTTTTCTTTCTACTAACAGCGTATATGGCAGATCGCCAAACTAGCAAATGCTGATCTGCCTTCAAAGTTATGTTCGAGTGCAAAGGGAAATTTATCCAGAATAGGAGCAAAAGAAGTGAGAGTAGCTGATTTTGCAAATAAAAGTTTGATGACTGTAAATGGTGTGAAGGTTGATGAAGCACTTTCAGTGAAACAAGGGCCAATACTTAGTAATTTGACCGGTGAAGAAAAGCAGAAATTGAGAGTTCGTGTTAAAGTGAATTCTGATTCTGTTTCTGTTCACAAAAATACTGCAATTTACTCTGACTTAGGCCTTCAGCCTTCTACTTCCCCATCACTTGAAAGTAGCCCAAATAAAAGTCAGATGGATTTGACTGAAGCAGAGAGCCTACCTGATTTGAGTCCTTTTTCTATAATTGAGGTAAGCAATTTCTTTCTATTCCATTTTATTAGTCTTGTGGAATGAATATCACTCGAAGAGCCTATTCATAAAGTATGATTTTGGCTGCCTTATGTCATTTTCCAAGCAGATTATGATGTCATATCAAGTACCTGGTGGTTCTATTCTTTCACCTCTTCCAAAAAGTGTTTTGGAATTATTGGCACAAAAGAATGAACCATATGGAAATGGCAGTACAAACAGGATAGAGAAAACAATGCTGAAAGAAGACCCAATAATAAATAGCCGTGGTTCTGAGTTTAGGAATGACATGCAAGGGCAAATGCTAAGGAAAGATACAAGCAGTGAAATTATGGAATCCAAGAAAGAGCTATATTCTGATTGTCAAGTTGATACAGCTAAGAAAGTGAAGAATGATGCTAAAAAAAGAGTAGAATGGCCAAAAATTCAGATTCTAATTTGTCAAATATTTCATCAAAACCTCCAATTAAAGGGTTGTTTGAAGAAAACAGGGAAACAATAAGTGCTTCTAACATAGGAAAAAATAATATAAAGGAAAGAGGTTTAAGAGCAGAGGAATCCAATTGCTTAGCAAAAAAGGGCAATACCTTTTTATTGAAAGTTGGACAGAAGGAGACAGATATCTCTGGAAATACAAGAAAACTCTCTAAGACTGAGAAGGGACTTAAGATACACAGTGAGAATGAGACATATAAAAAGCATGGGCAAGACCAAGTTAAAGAAGCCAGAAGAGAGACTGCTGACAAAGATTTGGTCTTTGATTCAATAAGGACAAGCAAGCAGTCCAATCAAGTGAAAAGGATGTCTTTGGTGAAGGTCTCCAACACTCAGAAGGAAAACAATGTTGTGAATGATGGGGCAAAGGGAGCTACAGTAGAGAATGACCTTGGGAAAGTAGTCATTCAGGAAAAGGCTGGTGTAAAGAAGGCTAATGGAAAGGACTGTGGCTCCCAAAATCTAAAGAGTAACATTAATATATCTAAAAAAACAACAAAGGGACAAAACAAAGATGTCTTAAGAACTTCGCACAAAGACTCAAGTAAAGAAATGCATGATAAGGATTCTTTGTTGGCTCAAGCTTCTATTCAAGGTGATAAAGGGCACAAGGAATCATTGAAAGTGACTGCTAAGGACTTCTTTGGAGATGGTGCAAAAGTTGCCAGGAATGAACAGGTTGATGTTAAGAAAGTCAATGTTGCTCACTGCAAGGATATTTTGAAACAAGCAAAGTCTGAATGCTTTGATAGAGAACCTTCAAAAGGGATCAAAAAGAAAAAGAACAGAGAGCTTGTCAGTGAATCTGATTTTAAAAAAGAGCAAACTACCTCTGTGAGCAAAGATCACGTTTTAAACATTGTTGATACTAAGCCTCTACCATCCCAGACTGCCACTCAGGATCCAACAATGGAACCAGTTGCTTCTGAGAATGATAACTGGGTTTGCTGTGACATATGTGAAAAATGGCGCTTGCTTCCAGTTGGAGTAGCGACGTCTTCTCTTCCCAAAAAATGGCTATGCCGTATGCTCTATTGGCTGTAAGTGTGCTTGTTTTTTATCTCTCAGAAATTCTATCAGATGATGTTTTTAGATTTATGATGTTTCTTTCTGCTGGTCAATGTAATTGTTGCTAAAATTACTAAAATGAACAAAATTCTATTCTAAATCCCCAATGCTGTTCTGGAATTCTACTTTTTGTTTTTCAGCTACCTCACTCACTTTTTATTTTTATTTTGAGCAGGCCTAATTTGAATCGCTGTGATGTCCCTGAGAAAGACACCACACAGGGACTGTACGATCTGTATGGAATTTCACAACCTCAGGTCCAGTCAGAAGCAAATCAAGGGAAGATTGAACTTCCAGCTGCTGTTGTCTGTGCATCTGTGAATGATACTAAACAAGCATACCAGATTCAAGATCCAAAAGCTATACAGTCAAGTAAAAAGATTGGCAATATTAAGAAGGGGGTTGTGCAGAGGAGTTTGCCCAATGTATCAGACACGGTTAAGGTTTCAAGATCCTTTGTAGGGAAGAATGATCTGCCCAATGCAAATAGTAAGAATGAACTATCTGAATCACATCTGCTGAAATCTTATGGCAGCATAGGTTTATCACACTTTGAAGATGAAGCAAATTTAATTCGAGCAGAAAATCAAAAGCATCCAGTTAGAGAGGAAAAGGTGGAAAGAATATCTGGAAGTAAAGGTATGCTTATTGTTAGCTGCTTTTGCCAAGCAATTTCATTTTGTTCAATTCATTAAAAGATATGTTATTTATGGCTGGGAAGTTCTAACAGAAAATGATCACACATTACACCTAATGTTTTAAGAAAAGGTGTCTGCATTAAGTAATTGGCAAGTGTACAAGTTAGGATAAAATGTGATCTATAAGTTGAAAACAAATTTCCCATATGCATATGTGCTTAAGTTTAGGATATTGAGGTGCTTATGACCCAGTATGGAGGAGATGTGTCACGTTTGTCACATTTGTCACATAACATAACATAACATTCCCATGTCGGCTCATAACTTATCAAGATAAAAAATTAATTAAAAAATTAATGTCGGCTCATAAAATAAAAAAAATTAAAGTCAGCATTGATTCATCTTAAACCCGGATCTAATAAGCACCGAGAGGGATCCAATTTCTTGAGGTGTAAACTTTGAAATCCCTCTTGGTGCTTATTAGATCTGGGTTTAAGACAGATCTAAGCTGGTATTTATACATGATTAAGCTTCTTGTTCATACATAATGAAACTTTTAATGCTTTTGGATCTTTCTGTCACTTTATCTCTTCGATGCTGCCTACCATAAATGCATTTTGATTGTTTTATTCTTTCTTCCCTACAATTCCTTCTGGTTTCTACTCTGAAATGCTATCAAGGCATTCATAGCTAGCATCAGTATTATCAAGTTGCATGGCTTACACATACTTATCTTCATAACTGTCTTCTTCCTTTCGTTTGATCACCTTATCCATGACTATCTTCCCTGCTAACTGTATTTTTCTGAAAGATTTAACTCAAAGATGAGTTGTACTACTGCATTGCTATATAATAAGTAATAACTGAGTTCTTGTTCATTGTTATGATAGATTGTAATACTGGACCTCTTGATGTGCGCACTCTGAAAGCAAAGCGTAAGATGGACAATGTGTTAAAAGAATCCAAATCTTCTAAAAAGGCAAAGACAGAAGCGTCTGCAGCCTTTTTAGGTAATGGTGGGATTTTCTTTCAGGAACGTCATTCATCAAACATATTTGTAATTAAAAAAATGTTTCAAGAGAAATTATTGCATGTCTTGTTTATTGTCTTATGACAGGACATCCTGAAGCAGGTGATTTGCCACGCCTAAAAATAAAGCATGCAAAGCCTGAATCCAAATTTTTTATATCTGCTAAAAAAGCTAATGAGGACTGTGTAAAAACTAGCAAGGGAGACTTTCTCCAAGTAGCTGATCCTACTGTGAGAGTTGGTCCTCGTAAAAATGATGGGGAGCCTGGTAAATTATCTGGAAGCAAGCTGATGAAGTTTAAAGAAACGACTCCGAAAATCCTTAACCAAGAAACAAGTGATTGTTCTCTTGCTGGTCAAAGTAAGTACAAGGACCAGCAGCAGGCAACAAAGAAAAGAAAGCTCAAGGAGTGGAAAGAGAGCCAGATATCGGAGCAGGGCCTGCTAGAAACTAGCCATGTGCTAGATCATCGAATTAGCAGGAAAGGAGAAAGAGAAACTGAACCAAAGAGACAAAAAGCCTCATTGACAGAGAGAACTGAACCTTGTGGGAGCAAGGGAGATGGCAGAAAGCATAAAGTGAAAAAACTCTCTTTAGATGAAGACACAGTGCTTGATGAGATAGAAGGTAAAAAAAAAGTTAATGTTATTAAAGAACATTGTATGGAGAAGGTTTCTAATGGTACTGAGCCATCAAAAAAGAGTTCTATTGCTCGGCCTTCATTTGTCTCTACCACATCAAGTTCCTCAAAGATGTCATGCTATCCAAAGACTTTAGCCACTTCGCAGGATGCACGGGGATCTCCAGTAGAGTCTTCGGTTTCTTCATCACCTTTAAGGAGCAAAAAAGTTGGAAAATTCTCACTGGCTAGAGGCAACGGTATAGGTATGCTTGCTATGAATAATAGTGGTGGAAGAGAGCATAAACAGTTTTTGAAAACTAAAACCATGTCTGAACATGGTTACAAGCAATTTGTGAGTACTAATGATGTTGAGCATTTTGCAGTTGACTGCAAGCGAGATGGCAGACTGGAAGACTGCACTAAGCATAATGACGTAGCTGCTGGCTATGAAAACAGGGTAGGGCGGGTGAAATCCTTCAAGTCTCAGGAAAGAGAGAGGGAGGAAACTGTTTATCGCAAGAAAGAAGGTAATATGCTAGATGAAGAAGGCAGGGAGATTCATTGTTTTGATTCTCAAGGTAGGGCTGGGACATTTCTTTCTAAAGATGGAAGTTCTAGTTTACAGCACTCTTCTGGACGAGATAGGTCATCAGATTGGTCCTTGTCAGAAAGGAATGCAGAGGCAGAAACAAATTCAAATAAAGTCAAAGCTAAAGGTTCATCCTATTCAGCAAATTTCTCTGAAGAACAATGCAATGGCTTTGGAGTGGAAGGCTTGCTCAATAAAGACAATCGACTAGAAGGATTAGTGTTGGATACTTGTAGCAGAGAATCTTCAAGAATTCCTCAAGAGTCCGGTAGAAGCAGTGATGGAGCTTTACACTGCCAGATGAAGCCTCCAATGGGGAATAGATTGTTCAGTAGGGATATTGAGGTAGCAATTGCAAATCCAATTATGAAGGAACATCCTCAGACTGCAGCAGATGTAGCTTTAAGGGAAGCCACAGATTTGAAACAGCAGGCAGATAGGGAAAAGGTTTGTATTTTCATTTGCCAAATATTGCTTATGAATTTTATTGTTTGGGCTTGGATTACGGTCTGTTTCATGTCTGATCTATATATATAGTTAGTGGTTAACTTTTGAGTGTTTTACAATCCAGAAAAATGGAGTTGGTGAACTTCGATATACAGATCTCTACTTCTTTGCATCTATAAAATTTCTACAAGGTGCCTCAATTTTAGAACTGCTGAATGCTGAAACTGCAAAGCACCGGGAAACCCATTCAATGTCTTCATACAGAAATGCTGCAAAGCTTTGCGAGTAAGTTCATTTTTAGTGCCGTTTGGGTGATGTGATAGATACAAGGAAATTAATAGAGGTACCAAGTTGGCTTCTGTGTTCATTATCTCAAGGTTAATATCATTCCAAGCAGCAACAATGGTTAGCATTCCTGTAGACAGCGCTTCTAAACAGGAAACCTTGATATCTTAAAACATTAGTTGACTGCCGTTGTGGTTGCCTCCTTAGTCTTCACATGCAGTTGTCTCCCTGATTCCAGTGCAAGCAGCTAAAAAGAAACATCAATAACTCTATAATACACATCTCTGTAAAACAAGTTACATGGCATTTAAAATATCTAGTGTTAGGGATTCTGCCTTTTATGAAGCTCTTGATTGGTTTTTTCTTCAACGGAGGTGGTGGCCTTTGTGTTTTTATTCTATTTGTGATTCCTTAGGTTTAGTGACCTATTGTTTTCCATTATGACCTATATAGGGTTGGTAATTTCATAACAGTTGAGTCTCGTCCTTTGGTTTACAGGAAACCTGTCCCTTGGTTGACAGGCAACCTGAATTGAATTTATGATAGGCCTAATTTCCTAAAAAGGTGTCTCATGACACTTCAACACATGGGGATCTTTGTCATCCTTGATTTGTGTCATTCTCGTTTCTGTGAATAGGGCTTTGGGTTGTAATTACTGTGTATTCCTTCCACAGAGCTTTGAGTCTAAGGCATTGAGACAAATGCGATGTGCACATATGGTCTCATATTTTCAACATCATGAGAACATACCGTGAATGAACAGATCTTATCAATCACCATCATAATATGTAAAATCTCAACATAATATAGATACTCCATATTTGATGGTGTATCCTTTATTACATTAGGGTGTCACTTTCATGTACAAATAGCTGTTTGGGACCTAAGCCTTGCTAATCCAAGTAGATCTCTATAGAACTTGACATCTACTAAACATGCTTGAAAATAAGGATAGCAATATATGACATAGGGTGATCACAAAATAAGGTTTAGATTTATCAGCAATTTCCCTAATTCACCTAAAAGTTAAAAACATCATGAATTAGCAAAATTAAGCTATTAATCTAGAGTTTAATATCAACCCCTTTTCTATTCATAAGAATCCTCATCATGTAAAGTAGAAAACAGTTATTTGTGTTGCCAACAGAGAAGTTTAAGTTGAACTCTGTGAAGCTGGTGATGCTTGCTAAGCTAACATTGGGAACCCCAAGAAATGTTCCAGAGCTTGGAAGTTTATTCTGTCATATGGTAAACCTACTTGCCCAGGCAACATAGCTTAGCTCTTCCAAGCTTTGAATTCTAATTCTCTCGTTCTTGTTCATGTTCTGATTTCTCTACTTCTCCTTGTACTCCATTCCTTATCGTTTCTTTCTTTTTCATCTCCGAATTTCCTTCAATTCTAGCATAGGGATTCCGAAAGGATCCCTAAGATCGGTAGAAGGGATAAATGAAGAGCCTTCATTTGAACCAGGAGCATAGGTCCCACCCATCATTTCAACAAGCCTCCTCTTCTTTCCTACTTCTTCCTCAATCTCTCTTTGCCTAGCCTTACCCTCTTCAAACTTCTTAAATTGTTCTTGCATATGAGCTCTAATCTTTCCAATAACATCAAGAGGAGCTTCACATGCCTTCACTTGGCCTTTGATGGTAGCTTCACATGCCTTCACTTGAGCTCTAGTGTTGTTTAAGCCTGAACATTCCCCCACCCTTGACCAACTTCTTGCAATACTTGCAATACATCTTCCCCTCAACAACATCTACATGGGCCCATGCAGGATCTTTTGCTTTTGGGGCCATGAGTTGGAACCGAGATCTAGATTTTGAACTTGAAGTTGATTGTTGAAGTTGATTATCATTGAATTTTTAACATGCAAAGAAAAAAAGAAAAATTATTAGATGCACATAAAAGCAAATAGGATGCAAAATTACAAACGTAATCAAACAAAAAATCAAACTTTAAAATTAAAATTTAAAATATTAGTCTAGACTCTAGCATCTAGACTCTAATTTAAGTTTTAAAACTGTATAAAGTCTAGAGTTTAAAGTTTTACACTTTACCTTCAAAGTTTGGCTCCTTCCATAGTCCACGGGCCACTTACAAGTTTGAAGTTACACCCTTCCACTTCCAATAGTCCACCACTCCACGCTGGCAGTGGCACACACATGCTACATGCTACAACCTACAACAACGATCTATTGGTTCAGAGCAGACTACAATGGTATTTCATCACTGGTCGACTATGCCACAGTCTCGCACAGGCACCCACAGTGCGCTTTGCAACCTCTGCTTCTCCCTTTCTCGACTGTTGAAATGAGTGTGAGGGGTTTCGGGTTAGGAACTTAGGTTAGTGGTGAGTGTGAGTGTGAGGGGGGGGGGATGGTTAGTATGTTGCATTAGGTTTGGGTTAGGTTAGGAGTTAGGATCGTAGGTTAGGAAAACCCTATGTGGGGCCTTGACTTTTTTTTACTGACCAGCCTATTTATTGCGTGAACCAACTGATTCAACCGAACCGGCCGATTTGGTATCGAATCGGACCAATTTGGTATCAAACCGGTCGATTCGGTATCGAATTGGACCGGTTCGGTATCAAACCGGCCAAACGATCTAGTTTGGAGACCTGTTTGAATCGTTCGGGTAATAAACCGTTAAACCCACCGATTCCGATTCGGATCAAGCCGGTTTTTAAAACTATGGTCATAAATCATAGATGTATTTTTTACTCCTCCCAAATTGAATTTCTGACATGAGCCTCACATTTAGCCCTAACTCATCTACCACTTGAAACATTGCTCTCTTTTTCCTACAATGTGCTATGATGATGATCACTCAAAATATGTTTGCTCAAAAAATTCCTTATTAGTGAAAGAAGTAACTTTGAAGTTTGTATAGCTTATCCTTGCATGGTTTGATCTTCAAATACAACAAAGTTTCGAAATATTTATACGGAAGAGGAAAGGCGTTAGTACACAACAAAATGGCTAAAATGGCTAATTATTTTAGCAAATTAGCCATTTTAGCCAAAATGGGGATTTTGTGGAAAAATTCAGGACTTGCCATTTTAGTCATTTTAAGCCAAAATGACAACTTTTGGGTAAACTTTAAAAAAAATAAAAAAATCGTGATTTTTCCAGCCGATTTTTCGCCTTAGCGGAAAAATCTTGACTTTTTAAAAATTCGGAGAGAAAAATAGTGGAGAGTTTAGAAAGATACTTCTATTGGCCCTTGGAACAAGATGTTGGAAAGTTTGTGAGAGGATGTTGATGTTAATAGCATAGGAAAGCTAGCTGATGGAAAGTTGGGTCTGCACACACCTTTGCCAATATGACTTTGGGAATCTATCACTAGACTTTCCAGTGGCCTATTGACCACCTAAAAAATTGAATAACTACATCCTGGTTGCTGTCAACAGGGTTGGTAAGATGGCTGCACTGATGCCATGTAGGAAGAGTGTAGTAAGGTAGTAGACCACCAACTCGTTCTTCAAGCATGTTAGTCCTTGGAATCTGGATTGTCCACATCCATCATATAGAAAAGGGACAATAGATTCCTTGGGCATTTTTGAATGCAGTTCAGTAATTAATGGAGCGGTGAATACACAAAGTGTTGAATAGGACTGTTGTGCAATTTGAATAATTTGATAAACTTTTGCAAGAGAAGATCTGCTAACAGAATCTTAAAACATAAGGAAATGATAGCGTGCATACACACAATACATGAGATTTTCCTTGGAAACCCTTAGCTGGGAAAACCAGCAAACCCAGAGCAGCGCCTCTCTCTCTATGATTGTGTACAGTATTTAGGTATTCAGCAGCATCAGTTAACCCTAATTTGCTAATCTGGATTAGATTACAACTCTAATCTTTTTACCAGGATTAGATTAAAATGGGTTGAAAAAATTGGCTGAAAAAGTGGATCAATTTTTTTATGTGGGGCCAGTTCTTGCATGCCCAGGAAGGGGATGCAGCATCCCCTCTGCAGGTTGTGCGAGGATGCACAGTCTACCTGCAAAGAATACAACACATATCCACCACAATTCTTTAGAGTTTACAGTCATATGTTCAATATATTTAACATTGCTATAGCTGGGCCATCCATGCCCCACTAGTAAATTTCCTTTCAAGGCATTTTGGGCTTCCAGCTTCAAGCACCTTCAGATATGAATGTATCAACCACCTTGTCAGGGAATTCACAGAAGGGATCTGCATGAGGACACGCTAAAACGTCTGTCGAGCACATGATGTGCATGCGTTGACAGATGGAAAAATATTATTGAAGATGTGGTAGATATAAGAACTGTATTATTATAAGCAAGGAGGCTATCATCACTTCCAAGTTCCATGCCAGACAAAGTATTGCTACATGTACCAAAGGGAATGATTCTCAGGGAAGAAAGTGAAGATGAATCCAGTTAGATATGGACCAGAAAAAGTAAATGGAAAACAGTACCCTCGATCAAAATTGTATGTCATACATAGGTATCTACCCCATGTGCAATGTTGTTTAGCTCAATCTGTCAGAAATGTTAATGCTGGACACAAAATATTATAGAAAAACTTTCCAAGCTGACAAGTTGAGGGACCAACCATCAAAGGGAGATGAACTTCCGCAACAACCAAACATATGCCAATTGCCGGATGAACACATATAAGATGAACACATAAATATTAATAATTGAAACGTTTTCCTATATAGCAGAAATTTGAAATGCAAATTAGGGTCTCAGAAGCATATACTGACATGAGTGTCAAAAGGATTCGGAAAAGGGAAGATAGATGTAAATAGATGTTCTACTTAGTAAATTTGATAGATCTCTGAAAAGCCATTGTGAATGGCTGAAGTGCAAATGCCATGAAAATGTAATTCACACTGCAGCATAGGCAATTAGATTGCTGGCTGCAAATTGATAAGAAAAGTAAGTTTTAATTCACAAAATTTTGGCAGGCAACAAAGATCTCATGAAGGAGCTTCACGACAGTTAATCTGGAATTATGGATTAAGTTGTGGTCGGTGACCCTGCTGCTGATATTGTCAACCATACTCGAGGAAAACAGTCACCCTGGGAATTTTTTGATGTTGCAGGTGCCTTGGATGATGAGTTTTTTTTGTTTTATGTACGTGTTGGGGACTAATGGTAATCTAATGTAGATGGGCATATATCTGTAGGGGCTATTATGTAAAAGATTAGGTAGAGGGACTGTTGAAGTTAGAAATGCTAACTATATGCAATGTAGCCATAGTCTTATATATGGTATTTTTGTTTCCAAGGAATTAATCTCATCCCATCCTCACACACTTGAGCAAAGAACGAGGGTGCTGGTAGCAGGCCAGTCTTTGTGGAGCTCACCCCCTTCCCTGGAATTTCTGGATGGAAGGCTGATTGACCACAGCAGCATAGGTGGCTGGGAACCCCAAAGGACCCAATGAGATTTGATCTCGAGCCTTTGTGGACTTAGCAAGAGCATCTACCAATCGAGCTAACCCTAGTGGCTAATATCAGATATGTAATATACATAAGCATACTTTAACTTAACAAAAGAAAGAAAACAGACACCAAACAGCTTATAGAGCATTTATACAAACATATGTGACGATAGTAACAGTGATATCTTTGGCTCTAATTAGTAAAAAGATGAGATTATTGTAGACTCTAGTAGCCTGTTGTACATCATTTAAATTTAGGGTGAAGACTATTGAATGTAAGTTCTTGAACTCTTTATTAGAGTTCACAAGACGTTGGAGGAGGACCAGATTTTGACATTTGAATGATTGGACAACATCGCCAGACCTATGTTGCATGAAACTACTAAAATTCCCACTTGTACAGGAAACTCGCGGAAACTTCTCGGAAACTTTCAAGGGCCCATGATCGGCTTGGGATCCATAAGAAATCTAAAAAACCCTAGTTTATGGAAAACAGAAACAAATTAACCTCTAATTTTTATTTTATTGTGAGATAATGCGTTATTAAAAAATATATCGCGTTTCGCTTGACATACCCATTTTTTTTGTAGGGGGGGGGAAGAAGGGGTTGCATTTCCAAGTGTTCCCGTTTCCGAAACTTGTGCACGTTTCCACGTTTCGTGCAACTCAGCCTTAGACAATTATAATCATTGTATTGCTCAAAGTTTCTACTGAACTATTTTGTCAAACCAAGGAGTGGGAGAGTTGTAACTTGTGGGTACATTATTGAAGATGGAGTTTTCTTATTAGATTACTCCCCTATATTTGTGTACTTTTGCTTCTGCTAATTTTTGTTAGAAATTCTAACATTAAGAGGTGTCTTTCTGCTTTTCTGATATGGGAGGGCATATTTAGGCCGAAGGCTTTCTTTCTCCGATGTTGGATTTGAAAAACCCTGTCCCTCTTTTCATCGTCCATTGATCAAATAAAAACGTGCCATGTATGCTGTCCATTGATAAAATAAAAACGTGACACGTATGCTAGATTGGAGCTGGAAGGGTACACTCGTGCAGGCGTCGAGCCTCTTCAAAACAGGCAGACAATCCACACATGAGCTCAATGTGCAGACTCTCCATAGCTTGTTCGTGTGACCTCCTCTACACGAGTATTCACAATGATTCTTTTTTTACTTGCAGGCTGCACGTATTCACCACAGACGAACAGATAGTCACTCCTACACGGTCGGGTTTGATATCCCCAAACCGTCGCGTTATTCTTTAGTCCATTCCAAACTTCTCTTCTTTTGGTTTTTGAAGTGCGCTTTTTTACAGAGGCAATCAATCATTTGAGTAAGTAGATCATGGAGGAGAGGCTGGATGGAACCAATGTCCATAACTAGCATTAGGTGGAGAAAGACTGGCTCGAAGAATCCCAAGGGACTTGACGATCGAGCGCCTTAGCTACTGCAACCCCTCGTGTAGAGAGAAAATGTCGATAGCGTGGAAAGAGCCTTCGAGTCTTCTAGATTTACAGTGCTAGGTAGCTTCGATAGAGAGTTGAACGAGGTGTTGGAAGCCGTAGGATAAATTGGATGTTTTGGCAGCGGGAGAAAGAAAGGGTTGCTGATTTTAGAGGTCGACGAGGAGTCGAAGGAGCTGCAATTCTCTTGTCGGTTTGCTCCTCGTATTGTCGTGTCGGATGTCATGTCTCAACATCGATGGAGTGATATTAGGCATTCTGATTTGTTGTTTCTGAGCTCCCAAATGATCAAGAGCGATAGCGGACTAATGGTTTTCACAAACTATTCACAAACGACGGTAATTTGTAGCCTTCTTCCAACCAGAGTCTAATAAAACAAACAAAAAAAATTGCCTCTATTTTCTTGAATCTACAAAGCTAATGCTAATGCAAATGCAAATGGCAGATATTTACGTCAAGGTTCTTACCTTTTAAGGGCTTGCGATAGTTCCATGTGTTGGATCAGTCCGTGTTGGGTATAGTCCTCCCTTTTGTACCCTCTACATAAAACAACTGTAATTTCCTATTCAAATCTGACTTCACCTTAACCCTAGTCAGGTCCTACCACAGATCGTTGCAGACATGTGGATGTACACCACTCCTTTCGGTGCCGATGTCGTTCCCTATGTGTAGTTGAGTGTGTTTTAAGGTTGAAAGGAGGAATCGAAGATGAAGGCTTGCAGATTCTAGTGGTAGATGTCGCTGGATGGGATTTTGCGGACAACGAAATTAAAAAGGAGATCAAGCGTCAAGTGGCTAAGGCGAGCAGAGAGTGGGGAGTGATGCAACTACTGAATCACGACATATCTAAGACTCTCATAGAGCGTCTGCAGGCAGCGGGGAAGGCCTTCTTCGATCTCCTTGTCGAGGAAAAGGGACCACAAAACTATGGGGCGTCCTTACCACTACCATTAAAATATGTACATCATATCTTTCTAATCAAAGACTCGTTTTGAATCTTTGATAACTTTTGAATGATGATATATGAGTCTATTACTCTCCTTCAACAACAGATTTTGCATTAGTTAAGGCTGATGGGAAGGCGAATTCCACGATTTTTAACTTGAACATTTGCGGCATTATTACTATCCCTCCCTAGCAATTCATCAAAGCTCCAAACAATTTCACATTTCTCCTTTTTAAAGAAAATTCCATATCCAGCCAAAAATATTCGAAAGTGTTCATTAACAATTAACAATACATCCACGATTGTTAAAGAGTAATGTTACCTCAAAAAGTAATACCACGCATTGGACTCTGTTAATCAAGCTCTGAAATGAATCAAGCAAAAGAAAATATAAACATTCCTATCATAATCATTCTGTTAATTAAATACTTAATCAACCTAAGAGCAAGTGTCCAACCCCTTAGATAATACCCAAATTAACACTTAATCAACCTAAGAGCAAGTGTCCAACCCCTTAGATAATACCCTATTTGGCTGTATGGTTAGGCTCTAAGTGCATGATTTACCCATTGAAATTAAGACTCATAAGAAGTTATCAATTTGGGTTGGTGGTGTAATGATTATAGTAGTTTGTTGTAACATAACACACTTGATGGATTTGTGGCTAGTGTGATTGTTTATTCCATATGGAAAGTCATCAATTTATTGTTAATGGAATTGTTCCCAAAATTGACCAAGTGTGGTGAACTATTCATGTTTGAAACATTCCTTTACCAAGTAAAATGTTTTTGAGATAATGTATAATTGTTATTCCATTTTCTTACAAGAATGTCTTTTATAAAGAGTAATGTTATTTATTTTTCTAAGTTGTCAATAACATTGGTAGACTTAGGAAATGGAAGGGCTTGCCTCACCTATAGAATGAATCCACTAAGGGAAGTTGAACATGGCTGGAAAGCCAAGGATATCAATAACGGATGCCATCTTGGTGTTAAACCTAAGTTAAACTAAGTGATCATTAACTATAAATACTTGTCTTAATTTAGGCATGGGACGTTGAGAAATTAACTCTAGAGCTCCCAAAGGAAAGAAGCTAAGGTTTCCTTCTTTTTACTATAATCATCTTGGGTATTAAGTGAGAGATATTCCTACTTAAAGGTTATTTTAATAGTTAATTTTATACAAAAGTGGGGAATCTCCTAATAAATATATAAGAGACAAAAACAAAAAGAGAGAAATATTGTGTTTTTAATGCTAAAGAGAGTAGCTTTATATAAATATTGTCTCTAAACATATTTGAAAAGAAAGTGCTAGGATACAATATTAAATTCTTCTTTATTAATAACAATATATATATATATATATAATTCTTCTACATATTAAAGAAAATATCAAGTAATTTAAATAAATGCACATGGATATATTCTAGAAAGTGTAATACTATTATTATTATATTATGAATGTGTTATTTCATATATGAAAGTTATGTAACAAGTAGAATGTTTTTAGGATATAATAAAGAAGCAGTCGAACAATGGTTAAGACCATTAAAATATTAGTTAAAGGCTTTAAAGAATGATTAAGAGTGGATTGTGAAGGGAAGATATTTGGCGATTATGAGCAGGAGATGGATCTTTCAATTGACTTTGGGAAGGCAGATTTACATTTTGAAGTGAAAAGTAGGTAAGAATGGTCATAGATGCTCATACAAAATCAAATATACTTACATTTAAAAAGTAATTTTACCATGTCATATTTATAAAGCATTGTAATGTATCAAAAGTGTTGAATTTTAATGCTTATTTTTTTCAAAGCTAAAAAGACAACTTTATATTATAAAAATTTGTGTCATACATAATTACAATTTTCCAAAAAGATTCTGCCTTCAGCTAGCTATCTCGGCAAGACTAAAACATCCCAAGAAAACTAAAGACCCAAATGTCTTGAAAGAGAAGCTACCCTCAAAAGTCACGACTCACAACTGCTTTCCATCATATCAAAAGACTTTGCTCAAAACTGGAAAAAAACGCTAGTTACATACAAAAAGAGTAGTCAAAACTCATATATTGCTCAATCTGTCTGAATGAGAAAAAAATCTATTACCAGGTAGCATAGATAACAACCTCATCTGCACATCACATAAATTACCATCCAGTGTGAAGTGTGAACATGTTGAAATTTAACATTTCTTTTTGTTTCTATAACTTTTCAATATAAATATACAAGAACATTTATGTATTCATTTCGTTAGGTTTGGTTCATTTCTTTATGTTCTTACAAACTAAGAGAACATTGTCTACAAATATTATTGTTAATATAAATTTACAATATTTATGACTTTAAGTATGGTAATCATCTATATTCAAACATCAAGAAACATTGTAAAACACTTCTAGGTTGGTTTGTCGTTTAGTTAGATAATAGATAGTAATTTTCAACTGAGAAGTGTTTTTCTTAGGTTGGTTTGTCCATTGTGCACTTATTCTAGGATGAGATATTTCTCTTCAATTCAATTTTTCTTCAGCCTTTTATTGCACCTTTTGGGGCAATTGCTAGTCATAATCAATATGTGTTGATCCTGTTTGCTTACAGCTTTGTGGTAAATGTTGAAATATTGATCTAAATCTGTGTGCAAGTTGAGGTATCAATTGAAACCAATGTTGTATTCCACAAACTTCTAAAACCAAGATTCAGATCTTCGAACCACTGGAACTTTTCGATAACGTTCATGCTTATCTAACTTGCAACGGTTGATTACATGGTTACATAAATATTGGTTCTGGCCTTGGATTTCAGATGTCCTTTGGAGCTTCAAGGACATTCTTTTGTTCTTTTAATAAATACCTCATGTGTGAGGATTTACTGTCCAAGTCCTTGCAGAACTGATGTATATTTTTTTGACTTTATAGGTCTTGTGCAAACACATACCAACAAAACAATGATTTGGCAGCTGCTGCTTTGGCTTACAAATGCATGGAAGTGGCACATATGCGTGTGGTACTTGCTAGAAGTGTAGGCATAAAAAGAGATCAACATGAACTGCAAGTAGCTTTGCAGATGATTCCACTTGGTAAGCAGGCATTAGTGTAAGATTTCAATTTATTCTTTTATGATATGCATTGATTTATTACTGCAAACTGTCTGTTGGCATAGTTTCAAAATTATACAAGATATGGGCTGACAAACAAGTCCATGTAGTAGTTGGACATAGCTGAAAATTGAACTGTGTTATACTAAGCCTCTTTCTCATACAGTTTGAATGTTCATTGCAGTTTGTTATATATATGCCTTTTAGTTCTAATTAAAGCAATGCATTATGCCATGTAAACATACTGGGTGTGATAGTACAAAACATTAATAGGAGAATAAAAGAGCTTCTTCCAATTACTCTTGCTTGCAGTTTATTTTTTTACCATTTGGTATTTTAAATTTACCATTTACAAAAGTAATTTCTATTTGGTCTCTACCTTTTTATATTTTGACATTGTTATATCGTTTAAATTTAGATTTCATTGAAACATGGTGCCAATCTGCATCAATGTTTGGCATTTCAGGGCTTTTTGGTTTCCAAATAAAAAAATCAGGATTTATATTCATAGGGACAGACCTCAGGTGCTTTCAAGCACTTTTTTTTCTTGTTTTTTCTCAGAAAAAATGCATTTATATTTCCTGAGAAAAAATTTAAATACAATCCGTATAGGTGCATAAAAGATCAGTCTTTTCCAGGAGCATGTCTAGCTAGCTTCACCAAAGCTCAAGCAACTGAAATTTCTTTACTAATAGTCTCTTATCTGTTCTACATAAGCAGAAAAGTAAGGGACAGAGTATAACCTGCCCATTATCAAAAAGATTCCTATCAGTTACATAAAATTACATCAGAAAGTTTTAAAGGAGCATAAATTCCCTTGGACTAAAAGTCTTAAGTAGAGTAGAATCTGGATGAGATCATTGTCCCATCTCTGTATTCATCTTCTTTGAACTTAGAAAGGGTTTCAGATAATGCCATCCTGAAGTTCCACAAAGTGCTCAAGGTAGGACATCTTTGGGACCAAGCTCGTTGGGGGTGAAGTCCAAGTGACCTGAATGTATAATCTGTAGATATCCTTTCTGATGGATTAGTTAATAACCTGTCTAGGTGGACAGAGATGGCTCGGTGCATATAGGGAGAATCTGAATGGGGGAAGGCACACTAGGGAGATGTTCACCGATGGGAGAGCCAAATTGGTTAAGTGAAGAGCCAAATTGTAAATACCAGATTTTTGAACCTGATTTTCTCCTCATCTATTTGATGGCCAGCTCTGAATCACCATATATCTACAGGGTTAAAAAGCCTTTGTTCAAAGCAGCTTTCATTAGAAGACGAGCTTTAAAGTTTAAACTCATCATAATTATTAGTACCTTGATCCAAGAAAGCCTTGCTCTAAAGACTTAAAGTAATAATCATCAGTTATATGAAGGACATATTCAGCTCCATACTTCGGTCCATTTTTTTGACTGGCACCATCAAAAAACCTGCAGGGAGAGGCCTTGTTGATATGAGGGGGATTTATTTGTTTGACCTTTGTAGCCTTAACAGGAGTCTGGAAGAAAGGCAAGAGGGAAATTGCTTGAGCTGCCCCTTGGAATCTAGGCACCTGTTTGTCTTAAAAAACACACTCATTCCTAACTGTCCATCGCCTCCAGAGAATCAGAAAAGGATCTGTTTTAAATTTCTTGGGCTCTCTTCCTTCAAACCACTCTTTAAAAATTTCCTGGATGTTTCTTTGGCCCACAACTGTTGTAATTCTAAAGAAGACAGCACATCCTTCTAGGCTTGAACAGTGAATGGACATTCACAGAATAGATAAGCATTAAATTCAATTATGTTCCTGCATAAATAGCATTATAGCACCACCCAGGCCCTTCCAATTTCCTTTTTGAAGTCTGTCCCAAGTGCGTAACCTATTGTTCAGAAGAAGCCACATTAGTAAAATGCTATGTTGCACCAGGATCTGTTCCCCCAGAAAATGCTCTGTACCCGCTGTCTCTACGTTTCGAGGACTTGGGGATCCCTAGGAAATGTCCCTAATCTTTTGAGGACTTCATTAGGGACCTGGGGACTTTATCGTCGTACCCAAAACGTCCCCAACAGATTTCGGGGACTTTGGGTAGATTTCGGAGACATTTCAAGTAGATTTCAAAGAGGTACTGGGCAGATTTTGAAGATGTTTTGGTCTTGTATCTTCAGTTTTGACAATGGACATTGATGATTGGACAATATGATCATTTATCCCATCTGTATATTTTGTATTATTCTAAATCTAAATCTTAATCTATACAAGTTGCAGCTCAAAATATGTATTGTGTATGATGGTTTTTTATTTGGGTTTCTGGTGATTTAACTATTCTATTTTTAGCAACATCATTACATACAGCGAAGCCTCCATGTCAACAAACAAACAAATGCAACAATTCAAAGGTTTGATCCTTTGGGCATTGCTCTTGTACTTCTCATTTTTAGGGTCATCTTAGCCTTTACATATTGTACATAGGTGTCCAGGAGTAATTCAAGCCCAACTCTTCATTCTTCCCCCATCCCAACCTTGAGCATTATGAAAACAATTGGATACTAAAGACTTAGATTGGGTGCCAAACATTTGAATAAATTCCTATTCAATATTCTTCTTAATCTAAAACATGAATCTAATCTCTTACAAAATGTAAGCATGTATATCCCAAAGTGTTTTGTAGTGGTTTTCAACACAGTTGTAAAAATCTGCAGAACTTGTTGTGAAGGGAATGATTTTTAACTCAATCATTATAGACAAGAAATTTAAGGAAGAAGAGTTGTTATAGAGACGAGCATTTTTCTCATTGGCCCTTCATGGACCATAATTCAGATTGAAAATAGCTAAACTTAGTCCTTTTCTGATTTGCCTGTTTATTTTTCAGAACAAGCTAGTTCATCAGGGCCCTCAACCAGTCTGATATGGGGTCTCTTCAGTTCCTCTATATATCGTCCCCATTGCTGAGCCATCCTTGCATCCAGATAGAAGTAACATCCTTCTTTTCTATTTTATTTAAAGTACAGATGCCCCTCATTTGTAGAGATGATTAATGAACTCTGAACTAAGGAATTTATGTTGACTACACCCCAGAATGGCATTGGACCCTATTCTTACTTGGGATCATTCACTGACTTTCCATGCTTCCTTGGATTCCTAATCCATTCCACCAAACTGCCAGGGGCAATATATTTTTGATGAATAATTCTACACCACGAGCTATCCTTTGAGATAATTTGCCAAAGTGATAGCCTCCAAAGTTTTTAGGTCTGGCGATTAAATCTCACTGTGCGTGAACCTTTGTACTACGGACTACCTTTCCATATATATTGCTTGCATAATTTTTATTTTATTTTTTCTAACACACCTTTGGGAATGGAGGCAATTGTATGCCAATATACTGGAATTGCTTCTATGATTACCATAATTGAAACCAATTCGCTGCCCCTTCAAATCCATCTATTGCACCACTGATTAACTCTGCCTTCAATTTTGGGAATAAGGCAGTGCCAATCATCCTTTCTATAGTTATTTGGTTTTAGCTTGTATCCCAAATATTTTAAATCTCCCTCCTAGTCCTTTTGAGGAATATTGAAAAGTCTAGCAAGATTTTCTGTGAGAACATCTTCCAAACCAGAAGAGTAGAAGGCTGATTTCTCAAAGTTAATGACCATACCTATAGTAGATGAGAAGAGGTTTAGTAGCTCTATAGAAGCCTGGGTCTCTCGTGTAGATTTTAACCCAAATAGTAGATTTTCATTGACAAAAAGGAGGGTAATAGACACACATCTAGCAATGTTAACTCTGTAAATCTTCCTTTGAAATCTTGACTAGTGAATGGCCCTACTCAGACCCTTAGGAATGAGCAAGAAAAGATTGGGCGATAAAGGATCTCCTTGCTTCAAACCCTCAAAGGACCAAAAAAAGGGAGAGGCTGAACCATTGATAAGGATCGAAAAGCTGGTAGTAGACATAACTCATTATTCATTTGATAACATCAAGAGAAAATAGTAAGAGACAGATTATACGCCTTTGAAAGGTTGAATTTGAGTACACAGGTCGAGAGATAAGGCACCTTGATTGAGTGTAAAGCCTCTTGAGCAGACCCAATGGCTTTGTGAATTAATCTCCCCTCAAGAAAACCAAATTATTTTGGGGCAATATATTTTGACAATATTTGCTTGACTCTCATTGCCATCACCTTAGATATAATCTTATAAGCACAGTTGCAGAGGGCTATTGGTCTAAAACCAGCAAAAGACTTGGGGATTAAAGCTAGAAAGTAAAAGCTGATCCTACTTGGGGATTAAATTTAAACAGGAATTCTTTCAGGCTAGGGCTTGGACTGAGCCTATAGAAAGAACTCTATAGGCCATTCGTCTGGGCCAGGGCTTGTATCTTTTTGGAAGGTCACCTGTAATAGTTTTTCTCTTGAGATCTCCTTAAAGAGAAGCTCATTATCATCTTTCTCAACCATTCTAGGGAAGAAGGATATCATCGCCTTTAAAATTTAAATGTTAACATGCTTTGGTTCTTTGAGTAATGAGAAGTGTTTTACTCCTAGATTGACCAAACCATGAAAACCTGTAACAATGTTACCTTCTGCATCCTTCAGATCCCAAAATTATTCTGAAGTTTTCCTATTTATGAAGTATTTAGTGTTCTGATCACCAGAGTAGAACTGTGTTGTGCGAAGTTTTAATCCACCAATCATTTTCCCTGTCCAAAAGTAGTTGGATCTTATAGCGTCCAATCCTTAATAGTGGAAATAACCAACTTTGAAATAATCCCAATAGAATACATTTCATAATAACATTCTAAGTCACGGTCAATGAACCTTAGATTCCTATCCTTGGAGATGAGGTGTCCACGAGTCCATGGAATGGCACGATCCTTTACCAATTTTAAAGATTTTATAATTGTGCACTTGCAGAGTCTTCCAAACTTTGATCATACCTCTTAAATTCATCATCCTCTGCCTAGGCCGAATTATATTTCAATGGTGCTTTTTGCTTGTGCACACCAAGTCTTAATTCTAGAAGGATCGAGAAATGATTGGACACCTTAGCTGTCTTGACCTAGGTTATATAGCTCATAAATCGATTAAGTCGTCTTGCTCTACCTGTGATTCTAGAACGATTGTTTGCCTAGCTAGGCTTTACTTCTAATGATTCAATATCCACCATACTCACATTCAAATTTGCTTAAGAAGAAGCCAACAAATCTATCAACTCTTGTCGCCACACCCTAGATCTCACATCTACTCATTGTAAGGTTGAGGTGCCTGCCCAAAATAAGCATTTCAAGCCGAAGCCAATCCTTTGACAACAAAGATGTCCAAAAGTCCCCTTGACCTTCGTAGGGACCATATACATTCAGTAGTTGTAGCGGTCTACCCACCTCATGGCTGTGGACAATTGTACAGAGGCTTGAAAAAACAACAAAAGAATTGATGAGAGCTGTGGATGAATTCTAACTAGTCACCAAGCCACCCAAGAATCCATAAGCGTCCAACGAAATGAACTCCTAGTTAACAAACAATTTATTCAGGATCAAAAGTACTGTGTCCCTTGCTATCATGGTTTCTTGGATGAAGACCACATCTCGATTATTGGAAGCAAAAGACTTTTGAGGGCCATTTGTTTGGATGGCTTCCCAAGCCTCTCACATTCATATAAAGGAGTTTCATGGGTCAACGTGTCGAGGGGTATTAAATACACTAAGAACCCCTAAGAGAAGGCTTTGTTTACCTTGGTTAACTTCACGAATTGCTTTGGCTTGACCATGCTTTAAAGTCGATTAGCGACCCACTTTTATGTAGAAATATTGACAAAAAATTCAGACTTCTGTCAAACACTTAGTTTACCCAGATTTTAGACTAAAAACTTGTCATTAATAAAAAACACCTCATGCATTTAAATCAATAACCCAACAAGCTGAAACACTGAAACTAAGTCTGTAGCAGCGGAAAATCTCATAAAAAACAACAGATTGATAAACCCATAAAACAACAGAAATTTGGTCAATGTGATCCTGGAAAAACACCACCTTGGGGAAAACCAGTCCAAGAGAAATTTTCATTGCAGCATTTATCAGACATAAATTAATTTACAGTAGCATTTATTACAGCAATAAATGATTGTACCAGATTCTTGTACAACCTCCACAACATCAACCACCTTGATTTCCATGCCTCGAGAAACGTGCCTAGCAACCATACACTATACGACCCTCCTCGAAAAAGATGCTTAACTGGTATAGTACAAATTGTACAATACTGTACTGAACAACATAAATGATTGCCTTAGGAAACATGCACATGTCCTTGGGATTTGTGCCCTCTTGAGAAATTTTTTTCTCCTTGGGATTCGTGCCCACTTGAGAAAAATTGCAGCTCCCTCTCTCTCTGTAAATAACTCAGCCAAATGCTCACTCTTGGAAAAGTTTTCCTTCAACTTGTCTTGCACACTACCCTAGGCTCTCTCTTATAACTTGAGAGTGACTTTTCACCTTTCCCATTCCCTAAATCCAAAGGCCAAGATTAAATCTTACCTTTACAAGATCAAGGGTTGATAAACTTTCCCCCGAAAGGTGGTTACATTTAATTTTAACAAAGTCACATTTTACTTTATGAAACAAGTGCACTTTATCTCTTAAAGTCACTTTATGAAATTAAAACAAGGGAATACTTTATAAAAAGTCCCATTACATAAGAGTCACTTTAAATTTTATAAAACACCATTACAAAGTAAAGTAACCTAACTAGTGCATGGTCACTTCCGCATACAAGACAAAACATGCGAAGTGCCTCCAGAGCTAAATCTCTAACACTCCCTCTTAGCGAGGGAGGTACTCAATGCCATCATCAACAGGTCCTATCCTCAAATTCATCGCATTGTTGGCGTAGGAGATCCCTTTGAATCTGGAACCAACACTACCTCCTGCATTGAACTCGAATCTGAAGATAACCTTTTGAAAGCCACCCTGAACCCTGAGCTCCTAGGAGAATCAATTCTCCATTCTTGAGCATTGGTTCCCTCAAGCTGGCTGAGCCTCCTGCCACTACTCAGAAGAGACTCCTTCTCTTCCATCGAAACTTGAGACTGTACCCTTGGCGCCACTGCAGCCTCAGGAGCCTCCTACCAGTACTCAGAAGAGACTCCCTCTCTTCCATCGGAACTCGAGACTGTGCCCTTGGCGCCACTGCAGCCTCAGGAGCCTTTTGTTCCTCGTCTAATTCATCAATCTTGGGTTGTGCACTAAACTTGTAAATCACCGAACCGATCACCAATCAACTATGGATCAATTAGTCCCACTCTCTTCGAGTATATATAAACATGTCCTAGATCATTTCTATCTAGAAAAATGTACACATGTCCCCTTTGGAAGAAGTCGAATACCCTGCATCTTCCAAGGCTGAGATCGGGAGCAAGTTTACCCTCATCCTTGGAACAAAGAGGACTCCATTCTGATCAATGTATCCTCCATCACTAAGTTGGAATATGACATTTCCAACTCCACGTACTTCACGTGCCTGTCCCCCTTTTGACTAAACGAACCAATCTCAGAACTGATACATAATATATGCCATATTTCGGTCATATGATGTGAGGCTCCACTATCAACATAGCAAGTACCATTTTGAACTATCACATTGCTGTCGGCCCTAGAAATAAGGGAGAACTCCTATTCGTAAAGTCCTCTTCTTCTACTGTAGCTACAATAATCGTATCTTTCTCCTCCTCCTCCTCCTCCTTCTTCTTCTCACACGGAGAAGCAAAGTGTCCATAGAAGCTGTAAGCAAACATCGAACTTTGCTCAAGTCCTTGGACTTCTTCTTGCTCTTAGCTGAAAGAGAAACATTCTCTTCATTAGCACCCTCCTCTCCATTGCCTTGAGATCCTTCTCGGATCTCCTCTTGAGTGAAATCATCCCATAATCTGCTCAAATCTGGAAGGTTTTCTCGAGCAACCACACACTTCACAAAGGCTTCCCGTTCCTTAATGAAGCTTTTCAAGGCTATCCTTACTAACTCAGAATCAAAAATGACTTCTCCAACTGCATCTAGCCCATCTTTTATCTGGGCCACCCGGGTAAGAAAAGATGCTACACCCAGGGTTTATAGTGGTGGCAGTGTGACTTGTTCCTTGGTGGCGCAGGCTCCAAGCCCCTCAATTGTTGATCCCCCTGTAGAAAAAAAAAGATGCTACATCCTCACCCTTGGCCATCTTGGTTCCCTGCAATTTTTCCTTGAGAGCCATTATCCAGTTCTTATTCTTAGCCTCCTACAAGCCTTTCAATATCTGATACAAGCAATCATCTCTGCTATTAAAGAAAATAATAAACCACCAAAATGAACAATAACTTCACTCTTCCTTACCACCTGCAAGTCACATCCAGATAAGGTCTTCCAATACACAAGTTGTAAAAAAAACAGCAAGAACCCTTGCCCAACAACTCAACACTGCTGCTGTACCCACAATCAGCTGTAAACATAGAGCCTCAACTCCGATAACATGTAGAAATTTTGACAAAAATTTCAGACTTTTGTCAAACACTTAGTTTACCCAAATTTCAGACTAAAAACTTGTCATTAATAAAAAACACCTCTCATGCATTTAAATCAACAACCCAACAAGCTGAAACACTGAAACTAAGTTTGTAGGAGCGGAAAATCTCATAAAAATCAGCACACTGATAAACCCATAAAACAACAGAAATTTGGTCAATGTGACCCTGGAAAAACCCCACCCTGGGGAAAACTAGTCCAAGAGAAATATTTATTGCAACAATTATTAGGCATAAATTAATTTATAGCAACATTTATTACACCAATAAATCACTGTACTAGATTCTTGTTTTTCGTGCCCACCTTGATTTCCGAGCCTTGCTGATTGTACGACCTATACGACCTCCACAAGAACAACTAGCTCGATTTTTGTGCCTCGAAAAATGTGCCCAACAAATCGTACACTGTACATCCCTCGTCGAAAAACGTGCTCCATTGGTACAATACGATATTGTATGGAACACTTACAATAAATGCCTTGGGAAACGTGCCCAACACCTTGGGATTTGTGCCCTCTTGAGAATTTTTTCTCTCCTTGGGAATCGTGCCCACTTAAGAAAAATTGCAGCTCCCTCTATCTCTACAAATAACTCAGCCAAATGCTCACTTTTGGAAATGTTTTCCTTCAATTTGTTTTGCACACAACCCTAGGCTCTCTCTTATAACTTGAGAGTGACTTTTCACCTTCCCCATTCCCTAAATCCAAAGGACAAGATTAAATCTTGCCTTTACAAGATCAAGGGTTGAGAAACTTTCCCCCCAAAAGCTATTACATTTAATTTTGATAAAGTCACATTTTACTTTATGAAATAAGTGCACTTTATCTCATAAAGTCACTTGAGATAAAGTATAAAATTAAAATAAGGAAATACTTTATAAAAAGTCCCATTACATAAGAGTCACTTTAAACTTTATAAAACACCATTACAAAGTAAAGTATCCTAGCTAGTGCATAGTCACTTCCACATACAAGACACAACATGCGGAGTGCCTCTAGAGCTAAATCTCTAACATTTTATACCCCTTGACTCCTTCCAAGCATCCATACCCAGTTCAACGGATTGGCAACCCCCTTGAGAGTGAAGGATAGATCTAGGATGAAGTTTATAGTGACCACCTCCCTTTTCCTTGTAGAGTAGGCTTCAGTCCCAGATCCTTTCAAAACCTCTAGAGTTGCCTTGAGTTGTTCTTTGAGTCATTTGAGAGGTTGACAACTTTTAAACTTGGAGGAAAGAACCCTTTATCAAGAGTAGGAGCAACTGGTTAAGTTCCTACTTGACAAGGCCAAATTTTGAGCTCCACTTTAGAAGATAGGGTCTCATGATTTTGAACTTGTAGATCATTTCTTTTCATCAATGATTTTGTAGAAGGAGATTGATGTAGATTGTAGATTGAAATTGGAGAGAACAATGCTTTTCCTCTTGATTTATCCAATTTTTTTTTGTTGAGAGATGGATAGGTTGAACAATTTAGGTTATCTAGGTGCAAGAGATCCCTTATGAGATCCTTCTTGAACCTCATCCCTCACCTCGATATCTTCCTTAAAAACATGTGTTATTGAATCATTTGTCCTCCTTAGCTCCTTTGTCATTGGATTTGTAGGAGTGGATACCACAGATGGAGTGGTTCTCACATCAAGGTTGTAAGAAACCCTAGGTTCCTGAGCTCTCTATATTCAAAAAAGGTTTGTCATAGTTTTGGATATAGTGACCATACAAGTGGCAATAGACACATCGAAAGGGAAAATTTTCATAGTCTATGATTTGCAATTATTTGGAGGAACCCACCTCGATCTCCATTGACACATAAAGACCTAAGATTACATTAATGTCAGCCAAAACTTTTCTACAAAGTGAGCATTGTTTGACTTATATGAGTCGTATGCTATTATGAATGTATTGTCGATGTCCTTCAACGATTGCTCGTTCGACAACTCCATTGGGAGCTTGGGTGATTTAACCCAGACTGGAGTTGACTTAGCAAATTCTTCGTGAGCATCAAAGCCAGTGTGCAAGGGTTTAATTGACAAGTAAGCTTTGTTACAAAACCATTAGCCTGGTAAAATCCTATTCACATCCTCCTTCGATCGAATGATGAATCCAATCCATCATTTCTCTAGTGGATAAAAATAAGGCCCATAATCCAACACATGACATTGATACTTTCAAATCCATTGGTTTAAACCATCATTTCTCATCTTTCACCCTAAAATAGGCCCATAATCCAACACATGACATTGATACTTTCAAATCCATTGGTTTAAACTGTCATTTGTCATCTTTCGTCCTAGAAATTTACCCATTAGGGTTTTTCCAAGTAGTAAACCTATCTGCTCCACTTGTATCTCTTTCTTGGCAACAAGGGTGTTGTCGCTAACTCTAGATTTAATGACCTTCTTCCTTTCTTTCTTTGCTCTTTCTTTTGCTTTAAAAAATCCTTCTTCGCATATATCTTCCTCCCTCAGCTTGGAGCCTACAAACCCTAAGCCTTCCAACCCTTCCTTGGTAGGAGATTTGGAAGCCAAGGCACACCTTTCTTTTCCCCTTGGACACTTATGGCTATCTCCTTTTCTCGATTACAAGTCGAAGAATAAGCATAAAGGTTCTAAGAAGAACCTTCATTATTTCGACCAAGAGAAAAAGAAACCTTGTTCGTAACTCGACTATCAAAAGGCAACAAAGGTGAGCTGAGAGAACCATCGTGAACTGTCCGATTTGGCATTACGAGGATGCCCTGTTAGTTTTTACTCTATCTCAAATTGGGTTAAAAATCCCGAATAATTTATTGCAAACACATTGAGATTTAACAATTTACATAGTGGGAAAACACAAGAAATTAGACATTTGACACTTAGATTTACCCTGGAAAAACCAACAAACGATTGATTTTTATTAACTATAGAAATTCCAGGCTTCCTTTTTGGGAAAATGCCCATTGAGGAATTACAATGATAGAATGCTAGCCTTCAAACCTCAAGATCAGTCCTTCGATATTGTTGATGGCTAACCCCTAACTGCACCTTGCTCCTGTCTTTTGACCCTGTTGCAACACCTGCACACTTGGCTGAAAGTCAGTCTTCAACCAATGAATGTGATCACACTTCCTTTGTGTGATTGTTGTGTGTCGCCTACTCTCATCTATGCTGCTTTTTATAACATTACAATATGCAAAGATCTTGGGCCAGTACTATGGGCCCTCTGGATCACTTTACATAATTACTAAAGTGAATCCCGTAAGTCTTAGAGTCAATAATGATGCCTTCCACCTGTTAGACACTGTCCACCTAGTAGTACCTTTTCGATGCTACAAAAATCAACATTCCCCTATCATACTGTGACCTGTCCACCACAACTAGCCCTATGCCTTTGAGTACTATTTGTGTGCCCCAAAATTTCCTATATCAACAGATCTTCACTGTAGTTCACTAGCGTTTCATATTCTCCCATGCTGACCACAAAAATTTCCACTCGAACTTGTCACAATCGGGTTGAAACTAGGGTTACTCCACTAGGGTTCACTTCCGTAGGCATTCTCCTCTCTCTTTCATCTCTCTTTTCCTCCATGCTTTGAAGCACTTCACAAAAAAATACAACAAAATGGACTAAGCCTTTTATCCCATACATTCTTATATCCCCATCTAATCTGTCACATGAATCACTCTTTATAATCATCATATTTGACATTGCACTGTTCATATAAATATTGGATCTCTTGGCTGGTACAAAAAATGACTAAACACTGGTCTTTCTACGAAAATGTTTCATATACTACAGAAACTCTGTAACCAATACATAGATTGCCCAGCAAATTCTAAAGACCAGAGATCTTGAAATAACAGAAATGAAATATCATTCCATTGTTTCAGAAATTTATTAGAGGGGCTAGTGATTTCCCTCTCTAAACTCCACATCCATAACACCTTCTGCCAGTATCTGACCATCTTTTGATAAGGAGTCTGCTATCATGTTCAATTCCCTATAAATATAAGTGAAAGAATAAACACAAGTATCTGCAACCTCTTCAGGTTGGTCCCCATTGGGCCCGAGATTATTATGCAATTGTGATGACCGCTTTGTCCATTTGTGTTAAGGTTCCATACGCTAGCTAGATATCATTAGTATTCAATTCAATTTCACACCAATAGCATATGCATGATTATTGAAAGAAACACAATCACAAGATATATACAGATTTATCCCGGGAAACCCTTTAGGGGAAGAAAACCCAACAAAACTTTCGAATACAGATAAAACCCCAAACATGTACTCCTCCTTGTAGATATGCCTCTCTCTCTCTCTCCTATGCTTTATACACAAGTGTGTGTGTGTTTTAAATGAGGAACACACCTCTATTTATACTCTATCTTCCACTTGACTTTTTCCTTAATAGGTTGGGCCCAACAAACTTATTGGGTTGACTTCACCCAGGAAGACTCAAAACAATATAATATTATATTCTGGAGGGTTCTATTGACCCGACTTATAGTAGAGGTTTTACCTCATGGCTATTGTTAGTGCCAGAAATTGTTCTCAGACTACTAAAGAACAAGCCAACACAATCTCATAAAATAAAACTAAGTAAAATAGGTTTTTAGGGTTTTGGTTTTACAGTTTGTTAACAAGAGGGTAAAATCTCATTAGGGTAAGACAACACTAAATCATGTAACAGTGAAGAACTGAGATGTATAATAAATGAAACCTAAACCAGAAACAACATAAGCACAATACTGAATTTCACCCACAATTCACAAGCATTCCATGAACAATAACATCAAACAAGAAATGAATTTGTCAACTGAGTGACTACACCAATCATAAATGAAACCAACAAATAGAATAAAATGGGCTGATAGTTTGCATATATATCATAATCAGTCATCAAGAATATATAAGAGTATCTGAACTTAGCTGTGTATACAGTAGCTTGGAAGCCTCCCCTTGTACAAAAATTCGAACCCTTACTCATTCTAACTTCTTGCTTTTATCTTGGTTACCAACATTGTCAAAACCGGACTGGAACTGGCAAAACCGGCCGGTCAGCTCGGTTTCGGTGGGTTTCCGGTCCGAACTGGAGGACCTAACCGTTTTGGGCCGGTTTGATACTGAACCGGCCGGGTTGGTCACCGAATCGCTCGGTTCGGTATCAAATCGGTCCAAAATCGGTTTTCCCAGGAAACCGACCGGTTTGTATAGGCCCATACGGATGCCAAAAAAGAGGTTTTTTAAAATTTTTTTTAAATTTTTTTGGCTGAATAAATTAAGGTTAGTATTTTGGCTGAATAAATTAAGGTTAGGATATTGAAGTTGAAGCCATACACTTAGTTAAGATTCCTTTGTAAATACAATCTGCAAAGGAATTTACAAAGTGCCGAACCCAAAAACAAAATGACAGATTGTAACAGTTCCAATTGCCAAGTGAAAAGAGTCAAAAAATAATATAGAGTGAAAATAACTGGACTTCAGTCAGGTTTCTCCTCTATCTAGCTTATTTGTTGCACTCAGCATCAAATGACGCAAAACATGTTGCTTATAGAAACTGAAACATGAAGCACATAGACAACTATATTCACCTGGACAATGAACATTCCTAATATGCCTTGATAGGACCTCCTGAAGAATGAAAGCATCCTTTCTATGTCTTGAGTCTTGACACGAGCTCCTTTTTTTGTCTTCAAATTTTATTTTTTATAATATTCATGTGTATCCATGGAAAGTGGGTTGAACTCACATGGATGCACATGAATATTTAAAAAAAATTAAAATTTGAACATTTTATGTATTTTTGGTGGACCGGTTTTATGATCCGGTTTTTTCCTCGGTTTTTAACCGGTTCCAGTTTTGAGGGTCGGCCGGTTCGTCCACCGGTTCGGTTTTTGTAACTTTGTTGGTTACATCCAGAAAACAATTATCTAACTAAATAACTACCTTCTAGGTCAGACTATCGAAACACTAGTAAGGTAAAAGTTTGCCAAAACAAACTAATATCTTTACAAAAGTTAACTAAAAGACACCTGTCATCAATAGCCTTTTAAAGATCTTTGGCAGCTTTAGCCAAAAGTGCTATTCCCTCTAAAGCTTGAGTTTTTCTTCTGGTTCTTTGCTGCTCAGCGTTTAGGTCTTCAACTCTCTTTGATAATTCTTGATTTTGCTGAGTTACTTCTTGGATAGTCTGCTTCAGTTCTGCACATAAGTTTTGTGTTTGCCTTTTCCTCTTCAATGCTTCCTTCGAAACCACAATCAATTCTTGATAATGGCTGTTAATCTCCTCAAGAACTTCTCTTAATCTTTTATTTGCCATTACCAGTCCTTCATTTGTTTCATGCAGAAACTCTATTTGGTAATTGTACTGTTTGAGACTTTTCCGAAGATTTTCATTCTCAGAATCTATACATTTCCCTTCTTTGAATGAAGAAGTTCCTTCTGATAACCAAGGGACATTCAACCTTTTAAAAATTTCCTCATCATCCTCTTCATGCTTAAAAATCTCTGTCGCTACAGGAATATCTGGAGATTTAACACCTTCAAAATTGCACTGGATTGATGGTACTGTGATCTTCTCTTCACCTGTACATGATTCTAACATTATTGAATGATGCTTCCTAGTATAAACCTTTTGAGGGTTAAGACTTTCCTTTTCACTATATCTTCTAATTGCTCTGGAACTTTCTTTTTTATTGGAGATGAATCAACCATCAAAGAATCCCATTTCTTACTCTTGACTTTTTTAGCATTCAGGCTTTCATCCTCTTTGAAATCCTCTTGAGAAGAGGAATCTTCTGATATTGTAATTTTCTCTTGAGCTAGCTTGGGATTTAAAAGTTTCTTCATATTTAACCTCAACTTTTTCTTAGGTCTAGTTTTCGGTCTCCAACCTACTCCTACTTCTCCCAGCATACTCAGAGATTTACCTTGATGTTTTATAGTTGCTAGCTGAACAACTTCTCTTTTAACTCCTTTCATGACCAACTTTCCTTCAGACCCTTCTTTCGAGCTTTTTGTATTATCAACCCTCAATTTATCAGGCACTGGGATCTCCTTTCTTTCTTCATGTACATCTGTAGGAATCTGCTCTTGTTCTAAAACACATTTACCTTCATCCTGCTTCGTATCTTCATCCAAAGTATTTGCTGTATCATCTTCAATGATTTTTGCCACATCTTCTAAACTCTGCACTTGAGATTCCAACTGATTATCTTCATCAATCTTCTTTTGCTGTCCACCTACAGGCTCTTCAAGTTTCTGTGTAGAAGATTCCACTTGTAGTTTCTTTTAATGTTTCAATTATGACCTCTTTCTTTAATCTTTTAACAAGGCTGTGTGATTTATTCATCTGTCTACTTTTTGATTGTTCTTTCTTTTCGCTTTGAAACCCTGACCAGAACAAAAAGTAATCCCAAGTCTTTCCTTCTTCTGGAGCACAGTATTAATAATCAATTTTATCAATCCATGATGGAAAATGGACTGTTTAGTGTGATCCTGATGCTCCCTTACCCTGCTTGACATCTTCTGCAAGCTTTTTAGGAAGAAAAAGGGGAGATTCATTTTTGACTCCTGACTTAAGTGATGTAGAAATCTGATATGATATTTAAAAACAGAGGCATATCTACTCTCACAGGTTAAAAATCTTAATTGGCTCCCTCCATTCAAGCTTAAAATTCTGTATATGCACCCCCTTGCCCCAATCTGGTACAACATTAGGCAATAGGAAATTTTCTGAATTAAAAGCAAAAGGCACTTTCTTGAACCAAAACTCACCCTCATCAACAATGCCTATAGCTTCTGCTATCAACTCTCTAGTTAATTCAATATTTATGGTATTAAACAAGACGATGTCTTTCTCTAATCCTTGAGCGAATCCATATGAAACATCTGAATGATAACCATCAATTTTTTCAAAATATTGAAACCAACCTGCTTCTTGAAACAATTTTGCACAGTCAGGAAAGCTTTTAGCCCATGTCATATCTGAAGGCTCAACCCTGTTTGTCTTGCCACTTCTCTTCATTTTCTGTATTGAACCCTAATTGTTTCTCCTTCAGAAAATAGTCAAAACTATTTCGAAAGTTTCTTATTTCAACAGTAGACTAGAGGCTTAGAACCGAATTTTTCTAAAACAGTTGATAAATATTTCGAAACAATTCGACTGACATAATGAGCTAATAATTGAGCAAAATCGGGTTCCTAAGCTTGCAACTTCTTAATCAATACCCATAACTAATCCTCCTGTCAATGCAAACCCGAATTCGTGAATGATGTCAGCAATCAGTTGCATACCTATCGTAATAATGGTTTCAACTGCTGAAAATATGCTATCTTGTCTTCCTAGGTGCCCAGTAAACTTTCATAGCTCTTTCTTCGACTGCCACGACTGCGCCAATCACTTACTCTGCAAACCCTAAACCTGTAATCGCCTTCCTTACAATCTCTTCCAACCACGGACTGCCAGGTATCAGCACGATCTCTGTAAGCTTTCATACATCCAAAAAATTTGTAACTAGCTTCGAATTACAACCATTGTGCACCATCATTACTGTTTAAGGATCTCCATTTCCCAAATTCTGGACAGCTGCAACTTGTTTGAATCATCTTTGTCTTAACTTGAACACTTGTCAAAATGATTAGTAAGGCTTATACACGTATCATTCTCCTTTTACAGATGTGAAAACTCCAAATCATTTGCAATTTTGAAAACTCATGAGCAAACTTACAATTTTTTAAAGGCCATGACTTTCATGTAGCACTCTAGTTCATGATTTTTGCCTTTGTGCTACAGGAATCTTTGATTAATGTATTTTGACAAAAAGCTTTAAAACAAAGGGTTAAATTATGTAATCAAACTTTGATTAAACCTTATGATATCTCTTTCCAACCTTTCAGAAATATATACACCTAATAAGCCCATTAAAACTATGAAAACAAATAAGTAAAGTCAAATTAAAAGGAGTATTATGAAATAAAAATAAAAATATGCTCACTATTATAATGCCTCAAAAACCAAGCTCAAAATCTTAAAAGAAATATGAAAACCATGTTTTGAAAATGAAACATATAGTCTAAAAACAGAAAACAAAATCTAGCTATAACAACTATTATAACCAAATACAATTCGATAGATTACAACAATAAACTTAACGAAAAGGGTATTCTACTGACAACAACAACATCAACTGTAGGAGCAAGGAGAGAGAGCATCTTCAGCAACATCAAAGTGATACATCTATACGTCATTGGAAGTTTTCAACAATCATCAGCAACTGGAACAATTGTTGGAACATCTTCAACATCTTCAATACTGGAACATCATCTTCTACAACATTGAGTCTTCATCTTCTGTAGCACTCGAGCATCTGCAGCAACACTTGATTTTTCGATCAACAACATAATCATCAACAACAACATAACCTGCAACACACATGATCCAACTACGGGATGGTCAACCCTTATCACTTTAGGACATAAGTCCAAGGATGATGCAATTCTACAACACGAAGACAAAAAGTCTGCGGATCCAATTACGGGATGATCAATCCCTATCACTTTAGGAAATAAGTCCAAGGATGATGCAATCCTACCACCTCACGGAGACAAAAGTCAGCGGATCCAATTACGTGATGATCAGTCCCTATCACTTTATGACATAAGTCCAAGGATGATGCAATCCTACCACTTCACGGAGACAAAAGTCTATGAATCCAATTACGGGATGATCAATATCTATCACTTTAGGACATAAGTACAAGGATGATGTAATCCTACCACTTCATAGAGACAAAAGTCTATGGATCCAATTACGGGATGATCAATCCCTATCACTTTAGGACACAAGTCCAAGGATGATGCAATCCTACCACTTCACAGAGACAGAAGTTTGCAGATCACTTTAGGACTAATGTCCAGGGATGATACAATCCCAATGCAACATCATCAACTTGCTCCCCCTTTTGAGGAGGGTCTACAACATCATCATCACTATTCCTCCTTACGAGGAAGGTCTATAACATCATCATCAATGTTCCTCCTTACGAGGAAGGTCCTTTCGAACCACCAAGATTGTCACGAAAGTATTCAAACTTGACTCGAGACAGAGGCTTGGTCAACACATCGGCAACTTGCTCATTGGTACTCACATACTTGAGCTTTATAGCTCCCTTCTGTACCATATCCCGTATGTAAAAATACCAGATTTCTACGCACTTTGATTTGTCATGGAACACTAGGTTCTCTGTTATCTTTATAGTTTATACAACTATGGTTGTCACATAGAATCATAGGTCAAATAGAACTGACATCAACTTCCAAAGCCATATGGCTTCACAACTAGCAGAATAAGTTGCTATATACTTTGGTTCAGTTGTGCTGAGAGCAACACTGCATTGCTTCCTGCTAAACCATGAGATCATGGCAGATCCCAGACAATAACAGCCACTTGAGGTGCTCTTCCTGTCTAAGGCACTTCCAGCCCAATCTGCTTCTATATAACTATATGATCTGTAGTCATGATCTCCAACATAGTATAGATCAAAGTCTGTCCTACTTTTCAGGTACCTCATCACATGCTTTGCAACTATCAGGTGAACACGTCTTGGTTTAACTAGATATTGGCTCAGGGTGTTCATATCAAAGCATATATTTGTCCTGGTATTTGTTGGATACATCAATGACCCAATAATCTGTCTGTATCGAGTCACACCCACTAACTTTGATGATTCATCAGATAACAATTTCAAGTTGGTATCCATGGGTGTGGCCATGGCTTTACAATCCAACATATCAAATCTTTTTGAGGTTTCCATAGCATACTTTCCTTGGTTGAGAAAGATTCCTTTTGGGCTTTGCCACACTTCCAGACCTAGAAAATAGTGCATCAATCCAAGGTCTTTCATCTCAAATTCTTCACTGAGCTTTTTCTTGCGCTCTACAATATGTTTATCATTTCTTGTCGGAAATAAGTCATCCACATACAACAATAATATGATAGGTTCATCATCCATAACCTTAAAGTAAAGGTGAGGGTTGACTTTACTTTTGGTAAAGCCTAAGCTCGTCAAGAAGCTATCTTTCCTTCCATACCAAGCTCTAGGAGCTTGCTTCAGTCCATACAGAGCCTTCTTCAACTTACATACGTGAGTCCGTCTGTCTTCAACTTCAAATCCTTGTGGCTTTTCTATGTACACTTCTTCCTCAATAACACCATTCAGGAAGGTTGTCTTCACATCCATTTGGTGTAAACTCCACTTCATCATGGATGCAAGTGCCATGATGGTTTTAATCGAAGTGTACCTTGCTATTGGCGCAAATGTCTCTTCATAATCAATTCCCTCTTTCTGAGAGAATCCTCTAGCCACAAACATTGCCTTGTAATTTTCAATACTTCCATCAACTGCATGCTTTATCTTGTTATCTTGTAGATCCACTTGAAAGATTCCACACTCTTGTCTTCTGGTTTGGGAACTATATCCCAAATATCATTCTTCATTATTGATTGGTATTCTTCCGTCATTGCTTCTACCCATTCTTTCTTCTGTACAACTTCTTCATAGGTGGTAGGTTCTTGATCTACAAGATTACACATCAAAGCTACATAACTGGAAAATGGTTTTGATCTCTTGTTTATTCTTGTGGAGCCTTCTGGAGCTCCATACTTCTATGCTTCTTGTATAATTTCTCTTACCCAAGCAGGCTTTCTCTATTGTGATATATTCATAGTAGGAGGTTCTTCAATCCAAGGGCACTATGGGATAATCTATTTTGTACATAAATTGTTGTTCTTGCTGCTTCAGCCCATAGATGCATAGGAAGATCTTTATCATGTATAATTGTCTTTACTGCTTCCATAATTGTCCTATTCTTTCTTTCCGCAACACCATTCTGTTGAGGATTGTAGGGAGTGGTTAGTTCCTGCTTCTTTACAAAAGACTTCAAACTCTTTTGAAGTATATTCTCCACCATTGTCTGTTTCGATTGTGTTGATTCTTCGTTTTGAATGATTCTCTATCAAGGCTTTGTCCTTGAATTTTCCGAATACTTCATCTTTTGTTTTCAAGAAATATATCCATCTCTTTCTTGAATAATCATCAATAAATGTAACATACTATTCATAACCACTCAAAGATGTGGAGGGCATTGGACCACATACATCTGAATGAATTAATTCCAGCGTACCTTTAGTCTTTGTTTCACTCTTCGAAAATGGATTCTTGATATTCTTTCCTCTTGCACATCCTTTGCAACTGACTTCATGATCGATCGTCAAATCTGGTAAACCTGTTACTACTTTGCTCACATGGGGTTGTGCTTTGTAGTTGATGTGAGCAATCCTCCTATGCCATAGTTCACTTGGGCTAGTGGTTTCATGAACAAGTATGTTTCCGAATGTCCCTTGAGTTTATATAATCCTCCTTCACCAATGACAATTGCATCTTCACTTAATTTTTCTTTGGGCCACATAAATACTTGTCCATCTATAAATGCAACCCTATACCCTTTCTTATCTAATGTTGAGATAGAAAGTAAGTTCTTCTTCAAACCTAGTACACATAAGACTTCATCTTCATGGGGGTTTCAGAATCAAGCTGGTAGCTTGCTTCACCAATACCTTTGATAAGATATTGATAGTCATCTCTTAATGATACTTTTTGAGGAGAGTTTTTCTTTTCAAGTTTTGATAGAGTTTTCTTTTGTCTCGTCATGTGCTTTGAAGCACCACTATCAATAAGCCATGTATCTTCTCCAAGTGTCACATACCCGGAAAGTGCTGAGAATAATACATACTCTTCTGCATCTTCTTCTTTTGCTTGTTTTTTTTGAGGCCCTTCTTCCTCTTCTTCTTCATCTTTAGCTAGGTGTGCATGATGTCTTTTGTTGTTCTTCTTGTATTCTTCTTTCTTTAATGGACAATTTTTGGCAATGTGTCCTATCTTGTGACAATGGAAACATTGAAAGTTGGAGTAGTCTTTCCTCTGATTGTTTCTTCTTGTCCTTTGGAACTTCTTGGGAGGTCGAGACTCATTGTGGCTTTCCTTCTTGAAGTTAGATTGACTTCTTCCTCGTTTGGTATGGGTGGCTAGGGCTTGATCATCTTCTTTAAGTAGAGCTTCTCTATTGGCTACTCTAGCCTTGTCTCGGATGCAATCTTCCCATACAATCCTACTTTCCTTTCTAGCACACATAGTCTGTATGAACAAATCCCAAGGTCTAGTGAGACCATTGAGAGTAGTCATAACTAGTTCATCTTCATCAAGGGAGTCTCCAATGGCTTCTAGTTGCTCCTTGAATTGGAAGATACTTGTGAAGTAGTCTTGAATGGATTCTTCTTGGCTCATCGTGATACTTTTCAATTGAGCTCTCAAATTCATCTTTCTATTGATGTTCTTTCATACATTCTGGATAGGGCATCATACATCTCCTTCGAGGTCTCTTTGGATGACACTTGAGGAATCAAGTGATCTTTGATAGAATCAACAATGATCCTCATTGCCCTAATCAAGTCCTTCTTGTGCTTCTCCTTAGCTTCATCCTTCAAGTTCTGCAACTTCTCCTCTGATGTATTTGTCATGATCATTCTTTCTAAGAATGAGACTAATCCTATATTTCCATTCTTGAACATTCCCTATGCCTTCTAGCTTGGGGCCATCTTATATACGAGGTCACTAAAAACTGAAATTTCTCAAAATGCAGAACTGACCTTACCAGGAGATGTGCTTGATTGAGGCGAGTTGATTGGTACACTTGGTTTCTGGAGATTTTAAATCTTTTCCTCTCAAAATTGGCTTGCGAGATTTTGATCTGCAGTTTTTTGGTCCAAAGCCAAACCCACTCAAAAATCTTGATCGAGGGCTCAATAGATGCTCTTTAGGGAGGCACAACTTTCTATGCAATCGGATCTCCAAAATTCCAACTTTGATAGAAACCCTAATTTCTTGCCGAAGAGAGAGGAGAGAGAGTTTCACCTTGTGAACGCTGTTCTATTCAGGCTAGCTTTGATACCATGTTAAGATTCCATATGCTAGCTAGATATTATTACTATTCAATTCAATTTCACAACAATAGCATATGCAAGATTGTTGAAAGAATCATAATCACAAGATAGACACAAATTTATCCTGGAAAACCCTCTAGAGGAAGAAAACCCAACAAAACTTCATCTTTATAGATGTATCAAAAGTACAAAGATAAAACCCCAAACAGGTACTCCTCCTAGTAGAGATGTCTCTCTGTCTCCCTTATGCGCTATACACAATTGTGTGTGTGTGTGTATCTTAAATGAGGAACAAACCTCCTCTATTTATACTCTATCTTCCACTTGACTTTTCCGTAACAGGTTGACCCCAACAAACTTACTGGGTTGACTTCACCTAGGAAGACACAAAACAATGTAATATTATATTTTGCAGGTTTTACTTCATGACTCTATGATAACCAAATACAATAGTAACATCCCGACGGAGGAATAAAACATCTTCGATAGATTACAACAATAAAACACATTTAGAATAATCTTCGAAGTTACAATATTTCAACAAATTGATCACCAGGGATGAGGATCCACAGACTCGAACATTGGTTACACTCCTTTCAATAGCATAGTTACATATATCGTGTTGATGAATATATCGCTGAGGGTTCGGAATGTAACTTATTGGCATCAATGACGAAAATATCGGCAAATGTCGCAAAGCATAAAAAATACAAAAATAACAATTTTTCAATTTTTTTAACATCTAAAACAACAACAACATCAAATAAACACATTGCTACATAAATATCAAAATACAACTAATATATAAGATGTTAAAAATGCTGAAATATGTTTCTCATGGATTGATAGAAAATCACATCAAATGATCAAGATTCAAAATAAATGTTCCCCAAGAGAATCATCATGACTCATGAGGCATCTTAATACTACATAGTACAATGATAAATAGTAGGAATTATCGATCCCCTCTACCCCTTTTATAGGTAAGGGGGACCACTCTTCCTCTGGAACTTGGAAACACTAGGGGTCTTGTACGTGCTTTGGATGAGTTAGGCATCATATTGGAAGCTCCAACTACTTGGGCTTATGGTGGAAGGTAATGGGGCTGAGGTGGAAACTAATGTGAGTTATCTCCTCTTATAATTGCATATCATAAAAATTATTGCCTATATTGGGATCCTATTCATCAATAGCATCCTATGCCCCCCACCTCTAGGCTCTAGCCCTTGCCTCTACCTTGAATCTCGAAGTTGATTCTCCAATGACATTAGTCAACACTTCACAATTTTGATAAAACTTCCCATGCTTAATGAGTGAAGGGTACATTTTTATTAAGGTCATGATAAAATATTTTGACAGTCAGTGCCACCAACATTAAGGTACATAGAGGGGTTGATGTGCTTGATTAAATGCCAATCCCATACCCTCATACTTGATAAAATCCAGCGGAATTGTTGCAATCTTGAAATCCTGAAAAACTATTAGTTTTGTTGAATTCTGAATGGGATCTAAAATTCTACTTTTTGCATATGAAGTTTGATGAGGTTGGAACCACTCTCAAACATCCTGAAATAATCAATGGTAATGTTAAAAATTTAAGTAAAAGTGACAAGAGAATGTCACTTTTACTTTAAGAATTTAATATTACCATTTATTACTTTAAGAATTTAATATCTCTGGTTCTAGTAACACTGCCAAAAACTTAACCCATGGATTTATTTCCCAAATTTCATGTAATTTTTTTAAGAGGGACGATATTTTCCAAAATATTGCGATATATTCCCAATATATCGCGACACATTCAATATATCGGGATATATTCAAAATGTCGCGATTTTTTAGTGGCGATATATTGCCAAGGGGAATGACTCGCGATATATCGCAATATGTGTTGAATTTTTATACTTTGGAGTTGTTCCCCTAAGTGACTTTTTCCTAAGTCACTAGGAAAAGGGGTTTTGTCACTTGGACTTTATATTAATGACTTAAGATTAGCATTAAATGCACTTCAGAGATTAATGTGTACTTTAAGTAAAAATTTAGAAAGTGAGTGAAATAATTTTATTTTTGTGGAGAAAAGTGATTTTATCACAACCACTCATCTAATCTAATCTGGGCCCTTGGATTAGATGACCTATCACTCACCCTCACCATTTTTACCTAAAAGGCAAATTTTCCAAGTGAAGCGGCACTTTTGCATTTGAGAGAGAGAGAGCCAAATTTTTGAGAAAGAAGGAAAAACGCAGCTGGAGCATTTTTCCATTGACACGAAAATCGAGGTGAAGGTACAGCAGGCTTGGCACAAAATTCGAGGCAGCAGTGAGCATTTATTGTAGCTGCACTGTACTGTCTGTATAGTACAAATTCAGTCTGCACATGGCACGCAAATCGAAGCAGGGATGTTTGGGCACAGAAATCGAGGCAAGTACAGCTGGCACAAATATCGAGGAAGTACCATACCATACAGTACAGGCCGTACAGCAGCCATACAGTCCTGTAGAAGCACGGAAATCGGGAGGGTGCAAACAGAAATTTTATGAGTTTGATATTTTCTGAGTTTTGGCACAAATTTCGAGGCTGAGTTTATCATCTGGTTGAGATATGTTGTGACTGATATTTTTGTCTATTGCTGTATTTTTAAAGATAAATAAAGATTGTCTCACAGGTTTTCCCTGGAGGTTGGGGTTTTCTTGGGTCATTGGACCAAAATTCTTGAGTCTGAATATTTATGTGTGAATGTGTTTTTTTTGCTGCTCATATAAGTTGTGGAAATTCTTCTTGTGTTTCAGTCTTATATTGTTTATGAGAAATAATCTAATTTGCAACAGAATGTTAAATTGGGTTGGGCATTAAACAATGTTTTTAAAACGGAGTTGGAAACCAGGGTGGGAAATTGCTGAAAATTCTACAATATGGGCGATATATCGTCGATATATGTAACTATGTTCAATAGCACAATTTAGCAGAAATCTCAAAGCCGTGAACTTTGCAAAAGTATTGTGATCAAGTCCAGACCTGTTTTGAACTTTACATAGTGAGAATCTGATTGCACCAAGAGTAGCGAGGTGCTCTACAGCCTTGTATGGGTGAGATGTTGTCATGTTACATTACCAAAAATAAAAAGCAATTAAAAAAATCCATGTTGGCTCATAAAATAGAAAAGTAAAAACCAGCACAGATCCATCTTAAATGCGGGTCTATCAAGCACCGAGGGATAAAATTTCTTGAGGTGTAAGAATTTTTTGTTGTTGAATGTGTCAAAAATTTAAGATAAAAATAATTTACACCTCAAGAAATTATATTCCTATCAGTGCTTGATAGATCTGGGTTTAAGATGGATCTATGCAGGTAAATAAAGGATTCCACGAGCACTATTAAACCCCATCAAAGAGTCCCCAAGCACGGGACTTGTGAGTTATTAGCTGACCCATCTGCCTGGGTTCTCCTTGTTTAACAAAGATTCTACGGGCATCATAGATCTCACTTGAACATAAACCTGAAAGGATGGAAGGAACTTCTCATCAAATATTTGGGAGTTTCTAGCTAGCCATATTCCCAGACTAAACAAGGAAAATATCAGAATTCCTTTTATTCTGTTTTGGAAAAGCATTTCTTCAAGAATTCTTCCAGACTCACCAGATCACTCATTTAACACCCCTGTAATTTGTACTGCCTCCTTCCAGATATTTTGAGCAAAAGGCATGTAATTAACAAATGCGAAAGAGTCTCTACCTCCATTCTACAAACTTCAAAGCATACAAATCCCCGGGCCCTGCCTGCTCCTATTATGCATAACTTCCCATGTATGGCTTTGTTATTTATCACTAGCCACATAGAAATTTGAGTCTTTTTTGGGGATTTTATCTTCCAGATCTGTCTCCACTACCAGGAAGGTTCATGATTACATGAAAGGAAGTTTGCTTTGTAGCCTAGTTGAGCAGTATATTCACTTCTATTCTTATTCTGTAATCAGGCGAGTGAGTCCAATTCTTCCCTAAATCTGATGTGCCCTTTTAAGGCTGTCTACATATGTGTTCCATAAAACCTTGTGATCCCCTTCCAATCCCAAAGATTGAGCTGACCTCCAACTCTGTTGCCAGATGGGCGTTTTAAGCCTTTGCCATTGAAGTTAAACCAATATGGTTATGTGGCCCTGTTATGAGTATGCCAATGTCAAGTCTTTGGTTTTGTGCCTCCTGTTCAGAACGTATTCTTGTTCCTAAAACCACAAATCAAATATATTAAAAATGCAGTGAAAATGGTGATGATTAGTATTTTCTCAGTGCGTAAGTCAAGGTTGGGTTTTAATAGTTGGACATTGTTTCTCTTTGAAACCAGTTGTGAACCAATGTTGCAAACATTGTGTCAGCAAAAATATCACTGAGCGTCCGGAAAACAACTTATTGGCAACGTTGGGGAAAATAATGACAATATTGACAAACATAAAAAATACAAAATATTCTTTTTTTTTTCAAAATTTTAAACATCTAAAGCAACCTGCTTCCTCTTAAATATAACAGTGAGCAACCCCTTTGTTTTCAGTTCCCTGATTTCCCTCTTGAAACTGAGCAAAAAAATCCAGACCTGGCTGATATTTTCTGCTTTCTGGTGATATTTATCATATATTTTATAATTTTTGGTGATATTTTCAAAAAATTCTGGTATTTTCAAAATTATGATTTTTACCAGCAATAATATCACTGAGGTGAGAGCATCACGATATACTGGGATGTTGGCAATATATTTCCGATGTTTGCAACACTGTTGTGAACCATCAATTTAAATGCGTCAATGAGCCCATGTACAATTTGATAATGGTAGTGCTAATCTAAAGTAATCATCCCTTTGAGATTCTCCAGCAGATCAGAAGACCATAGCCAAAAACCATGAATTTGATTATTGAATTTGAAATTGATCTTCCTAGATGTAAAGTTCATCACCCAAGTAGTTATTGTTTGATATTTCTATACAGTAGATCATGTGACTGTAGTCATATCTCCCCCATATCCTGGGAATTGAAATGGAAAATATGGTTTCTGGAAATTAACTTAAATAAAAGGTTAATATTCAAAGTTGACTTTTTGATTTGACTGATTCAAAATCTTGAAGCTATCAGACATACACAGAATTCGTCTGTTGATGTGGGTTACTGGGATGAGCAAGGATTTTCAAGGGGACATTATATTGGCATCCCATCACATCCCAAGCGAATTTGTGAAGGGTTGATGTGT
>LPNX011001905.1:151076-176774 GCA_001517045.1 Pseudotsuga menziesii | reverse complement strand
AATACACCAGCCGTACACCCTCGATTTCTGTGCTCATTAATTGCAGCCGTACAGCAATAAAAGACAGCCGTACACTCCCTCGAATTCTGTGCTATTTATTGACAGACAGTACAGCAATAAATGTTATTGTACCTTCCTCGAAATCTGTGCAGGAATTAATGCATCGTACAGCAGGAAATACACCTCGAAATTCGTGCAGAAATTAATGCACCGTACAGCAGACCGTACCAGCCGTACTCCTCGATTTTCGTGCCAATAAATGAAGCAGCCGTACAGCAGAAAAATACCCTGGCCGTACTTCTTCTTGGGATTCATGCCAGCAAATAAAACACTAGTCTCGACCTCCTTTGTTCACTGAAATCTCTTCAGCAGCCAAACCTGGAAAATCGTGCCCTTCTCAAGCAACTCGACCTCTCTCCTTCAGCCCTTCTCTTCTCCTGAAAAAAATGAACAAGTGAAGTGCCCTTTTGCCTCCCTCATGCTTTTTGTTTACCCTAAGTGAGTTTCTTAATCCAATGGTGGAGAAAGAATCAAATCAACGGATGAGATTGAATGAGAGTGAAAATCACTTTTATTTATTTCTCATAAATAAAATCACTCACCCACTTAAATTTATCAAAAAGTGACTTTATTGTTATAAAGTCTCATTAAGTGACTTTTAATGTGAGGGTCACCTTTTTCCCTCTTAAAGTGACTTTAGGAAAAAATTAAAGTCACCTAGGGAACATCTGCCTAGGTACAAAAATCAACATGATGTTTCCTGCTTATTCTTTGGATGATGTTACTGATTGTCTTTCTTTTTGAAATTAGTGTCTTGCTTACTATTTAGGAGTGGGTTGAAGCTTGAGATCTATAGTGATGGATAAATTCTATTGTGCAATGCACCACCATTCACACACAAACACATCCTTGTAGGTCCATGTGTTCATGGGTGGCAGCTACTACTACAATTTCATTTTAATACGTGTATCAGTTTTTTGATAGTTTTCAGTGTGCAGGTGAGTCCCCTTCTTCATCAGCATCAGATGTGGACAACTTGAATAATCATATCCTGATGGAGAAAGATCCTCATGTAAATGCAGCCAAGGGAGTTGGATCTCTACCATTATCTGGCAAACATGTGACTGTTGCTGGAAGTCATCAACTTGTGAACCGTATATTACAACAAGTGAGTTGAAGAACACATTTGGGCAATTTTTTGTTTATGAAATGCAAGGTTGGAAATATCAAAGGACTAGTGTGATAGAAAGTTGACAATCTATTTTGTTATGTGCTTGCGAATCTCTTATTGCCGTGCTTGTAAGGTGTAATATCATATCATTCTGTATAGATTGCTTTGTATAAAATTGATGGAATTTTCTTAGGTAAATGTTCACCAATAGCTAAACAGAAATTGTTGTTGAACTGCAGACATCGGATGTTAATTCAGCTTTAGAGGCTTTTGAAAAAGCAAATAGTGCTTTTATTGCTGTCAGGGATTCCAAATGTGGAGGAGAGAAAATATCTGCATTACAAAAAGTCATTGATTTTAGCTTTCATGATGTAGACGAACTGCTTCGTCTCGTACTGCTTGCTATGAAAGCAACTCATTAAGCTGTTGTCTGTAACACCAACCCTTGTGAATATGGATTTGTTCACCTCGGTGTTCTTCAGGTGAGCAGAGCACTAGTGTGGGAAGCATTATTGGTATATTCATTTTGGTCACTTAGATATGCAATGTGTTCTCACCATAAAATATGTACCAAGTTTCACTTTCTGTAACTTGTTTTATTGAGGTTTAAAAAACTCTAGGGCATGCAAGTAGGCAGGCATTTGGACCTTGAGTGGTAAACACATTCATTTTAGGTCAAATTTAATGATTGATCCAAAGTAGGGTACAACCTTCCAATGCGATGGGAAAATCTTCAAGCTTCATATTTTTCTTTTCTAGTCTTTCTTCATTATTCTTTGAAATGCTGCTCAATTTATAGAGAGAATGATGGTATTAACCATCTCTGTAATTGTTGTTTTTCATATTCAGATATCTTAATTTGGAGCCTGTAGAGTTTGACTTCCACTGCTTGCATTTTTTGGAAGAGATTGACTGGCAAATTTGGCAAAAGGGTTTTAAATTCCAAATTCCAACCATGGCAACCTTCATTATGATACAGGGAAGCCAAAAATGTCAACATGCCTAAATATATCAACGGATCTTTAATATTGTTTCTGGGCCAACAGCATCTGGAAGGTATTTATTTCAGCCTTCCATAAAGCTTTTTTTCTAACGATGCATGGATTATACATTGGTTATTTATTATCGCTTCCTTTGTATGGCAGGCAGGTCTTTTATATATTCCCATCCTCCAGAAAGCTCGTTACTTTATGCCATGGCAACATATGGAAATTTATGTAATTAGAACATTCTACTACCGAGAAATCAGTGAGCTTTATGATTCTCGGGGATTGGTTGTCGGGTGGTATTTGCTCTAGTGCACTGTTAAAATCACAAATTATACACTCTGCCCTTGGTCCATGCCATGCAGGGGTATGCTGGTTATGAGCATGTTATGTAGTGGCAAGACTTGGATGTTTACCACAAATGTTGATATTTGCAGTAGCATGGATGTTATCTAGTACAAAGTCATGATATTTAGTGTCTATTGAGCAGAAAATATGTAGGTGCACTTTGGAAAATAAGTACATAAATTGTATTTATATTCGAATGGTCTGTGTCTGAATGGGTTATAAGCTGACCCAATGAAACTCACAATCCATACAGAAATAAATTAAATAAGAATTGGCGGGCTAGGTTGTACTTCCAGAGGTTGCTCAGAGTAGCATTGTAAAGCTTTTTCTGCCTTGTTCTCTGGATACATTATAAATACAAAGATATTAATTTATTTCACTTGTTCCTGGAAACAATTCCAGTTTTGAGTCTATTAAGCTGTTCTATTTCTGGTCAATACAAGCCACATTACAAAGTTTCTTTCTCCCTGTTTAAAGATGTTGATGTTCAACAAGTGCTTGATGGATACATTCGTGCTGTTACTTTTGGTCAAATAAAAATGGTTATTTGGCTGAATGTATGTAGTGTTATTTAACTGTTATGCTGTGTTGCTCAAGCTGAGTAAGGGAATATAATAGAGACGTGGGAGGCACGGGAGGATTTGCCAAGTAGATCGGGATAAAGCCTTTGATTATCATGCTACATTGCAGCAAAGGTTAATATCTTTGAAGATGAAGATGCCAAATAGACAAAGCAATGGCTTTTGCCTAAAGAATTTCAAGATATATATCCTCTCCACCGTCTATTTTCAAGATATATATAATCCTCCGGTGGTTGTAGAGGCATTGAAGGATTTGCCAAATAGAACGAGATAGAGCCATTGATTTTCATGCCACATCGCAGCAAAGGTCAATGGCTCTTAAGTTGCCCGATACGCAAAGCAATGGCTTTTGACTATAGAATTTTGAGATATGTATCCTCTCCACCATTGATTCCTTCAAGGGTCTCTCATTATAATATCCATTAGTTAGGCGAACATATTGTATAGACATTTTTTTTCTTTGTTTAAACATTATTGATGTTTAACGAGTTTCTGCTTGGTACATTTGTGTTAAAACTTGGGCAAATTACAAATGTTTGTTTTGATTGAATGTATAAAGAGGTATTTGCTTGATATATTGTGTTGTTCAAGTAAGGGATACTTTATGTTTGTATATTCAATTGGCTGCAGTGCCCCATTCCTCAAGGGGATTGGACTAGTCTATAGGCATGCACTAGAATCACAGTTCGGCATGCTTGGATGGTGCAGCTTACATTGACATGTAGCTGGCAACAAACACACTTGGGCTGCATCTGATACAAGGAGTCTGGTGGTGCAGCTTTGGATCCGGTTTAGCCTCTAATAGCTGAGTAAGGGAATATCGAAACTAATTATAGCATAATCAGAGAGAATGGCAGTTGGAGGCATTTGAGGATTTGCTACATTGTATAAACACGTTTCAATTTTCAGAGCATCAATAGCTTTTTTTCTTTCCCAAAGGAAAATTTTGTGTGTAAATCCAATAGATACTTCTCTACATCCTTGGACATCTTGAGGAAACCTGTTTGTGTAGATTAGTGTGGCTCACATAGGGGTCTTGAATCGAGCACCTGCCAGCATCTGACTAGTTCACTGCAACGATATTTATCATTTTCAGTGGATGCACAAACTGCAACAATATGGATTAATACCTGGGGGATACAGATAATTAATGACCTAATACAAACATTACATTCCTTCCTAATCACTGCAACAATATTATCATTTTTTATGCTTCCAGAGACTACAAGAATATGCATAAATACATGGGCCATCCACTGCAACAATTAATTTGCGGGGATATGTAACTAATTTGCACAGGTAACAAATTGATTTTCATAGATAATAAGAGTATTAATACAGTGCCATAACAATATGATATTAATTACTACAAATATTAGTTGCACAATCAAATATATGAAGCAATACCCCTTGGCATATAATCCATGGGAGTGTGCAATAATGTGCAGGGATACCTTGTAGCGTGATGATCCATGGCAACCTGCCTTTCAACTACACATACTGTGTTGAAGACACGATTTTAACGACAAAATAGGTGAGTATTGGATTCGATAGAGGGGAGAGGGTTTGCATCTCAAGATATTTGATTCCTCTCGACGCTTGGTAGAGCCACCTTTAAGATGGATCTATGCTGGTCTATAAGCAAGCCTGATTTTGTGCGACACCAACTCAATACCATGAAACTTCTTCAAAAAATCATTTTATTCTAATACAACCTTATGCCTGTTAGTTTTTTAACATTTAAGCTAGCATTATGTTAGGATCTTTTCACTGAGAGAATAACAAGCACAACAATAAAACATAAGCACATCACAAGAGACAAGAGACAAAGTTTTGATCGGGGAAACCATAAATGGAGAAAACCCCCCAACTTCCTCAAAGATAGAATCACCACAAGATGTAAGACCCCAAAACAGTAAGATGCACTCCCGACAGCAGTAGTCTTCTAGTCTCAGTATATTTCCTTCTTCACTAGTGCGCCACACTTGAGAGAGTAAGTGATGTGATGTACAAGTGATAAATAGAGAGACTCTCACTTTTTATTTATATTCTTCTGTTCACTTGAAGTGCACTTAATCATGTCGGCCCAACTAACAATTACTTACTCGAGCCTACACCTTAATTAGTGTATAATAACTCAAGTGCCCCGAAACTGTGGGGACTTACACAATGACTTGACAAGACTTGTTTACATTATTAATCCTCCTGATCGGAACATCGGGGCATGACAACATGACTCAAATACATAATAGAAACATCTCGGAATAAACATCGGGTTACACTACATAAGATACATAGAAGAATACATTCCGAAGTTACATATACATCAACACTCCCTCTTAACTAGGAAGGTATTCTTTCGACACGATTTCAACATTGGTCTTCTTCTCTGTATCAACTGGATCATCTTTGTCTTCAAGTCATCTTCGTCTTCAAGTCGTCTTCATTTTCAAGTCATCTTCGTCTTCAGATCTAGATCATCTCTTGATCTGGATCGTCATAGAACATCATCACTGGATCTGGATCATCACTCGATCCGGATCATCATAACTGGACTGGATCTGGATCATCACTCGATCTGGATCTTGGATTTGTATCATCTCCCGATCTGGATCATCACTGCTGGATCTGGATCATCACTCGATTTGGATCTCTCGGAGTCATCATAACTGGATCTGGATCATAGCTCGATCTGGATCTCCTCTGGTCATCATCATGTGTGTACTATCTCGTCATAGGAAGTTCTACAGAGCCAGCCCTTTTTCATGTTGGTTGTAGGCCTAGCCACCAGGTAGGTCTTCGTCCAGCGCTTATATTTAACCTGCTCGTCAGAAAGGCACGCCCAACACTCACATCTGATCATGTAGTAAACTACAATCACATTAGAAAGCCCCAACACTCACATTCACCAGCATGATAGGACATCACATCACTAACATCTGTGAAATGGCTCTGCACTTATATCTGACCTACTCGTCAGAATGGCACATCCATCCAGGCGAAAACACATTCTACCACAGTGATGAATGACTCTCACCCAGGCCGAAACCCTTCCTACCACAGTGATGAAAGATTGCCACACATTCACCCAGGCCGGAACACATCCTACCACAATGATGAACGACTCTCACCCAGGCCGGAACCCTTCCTACCACAGTGATGAAAGATTTCCACACATTCACCCAGGCCGGAACACATCCTACCACAATGATGAACGACTCTCACCCAGGCCGGAACCCTTCCTACCACAGTGATGAAAGATTTGTGCACTCACATCTGACCTGGTAGGAACTGAATCCTACACCCTCGTCAGAATGGCGTCCAGTCCCTGACTGAGCTACCTGGTAACGGACCAGGTGCCTCCACTCTCTTTGAGAGTGGCAGTTGCCCTTACATCTGTCTTACTCGACAGAATGGCCAGCACTCACATATGCCATGGAAGGAACTTAATCCTTTAGCCATGAACATAATGGCTCAGCGCTTACATCTGACCTGCTCGTCAGAATGGCTCTCTCAGTCCTTGACTGAGTGTTCCTGGTAACTGACCAGGTGCCTCCATTCCGAGAATGGCAGTCAGCACTCATATCTGACATGGAAGGAACCAAATCCTCTCACCATGACAGAATGGCTCAGCCCTTACATCTGACCATGGAAGGAACCAATCCTCTCACCATGTCAGAATGGCTATGGGTCTCATCACTTTCTCTTGGAAGGAACCTCGATCTGGAGAACACCAAGTCTCTCTTTGAAGTACATCAGCTATCTGTTCCTCCGTCGCAACATACTGGAGCTTCACTGCTCCTCTCTGCACCATATCCCTGATATAGTGATACTTGATCTCGATATGCTTCGACTTGTCATGGAACACTGGATTCTCTGACAACTTCACGCAACTCTGGTTGTCACAATGTATACACGTAGCATTCAACTGGAGATCAAATATATCAGACAGTAGCTTCCGCAGCCATACTACCTGACAACTAGCTGAACAAGCTGCGACATACTCTGCTTCAGCTGTACTTAGTGCCACACAGGATTGCTTCCTGCTAAACCAAGATATCACACCTGATCCCATACTGAAGCAACATCCTGAAGTACTCTTCCTGTCGATGGCATTGCCTGCCCAATCTGAATCAACATAACCTTCCAGGTTAATCTTCTGATTTGCATCGTACTTGAGTCCATAATCAACTGTACCCTTCAGGTACCTCAGAATATGCTTTGCAGCAGTCAAGTGAACACTTCTCGGATCTGTCAGGTACTGGCTCAAGGTGTTCACAGCAAAGCAAATGTCTGGTTTCGTGTTTGTCAGGTACATCAATGACCCAATCATCTGACGATACATCGTAGCATCAACCGACTCTGATGAAGCATCACTTAATAGCTTCATGTTTGATGCCATAGGTGTGGTCATGCAGTCCATCATCCTGAACCTCTTCAGGATCTCTACTGCATACTTCCCTTGTCCAAGGAAAAGATTCCATCTGCACTCTGCCACACCTCCATACCTAGAACAATAGTGCATCGACACATAACATGAGCATCACTGGTCTTCCGTCTTCAACCTTCAAGCAAAGGTTGGAATCCACTTTACTCTTGGTAAAGCCTCTAGAGTCATCAGTAATCTGTCCATCCTGTCGTACCATGTCGATCCTCAAGATATTCTGTAGTCACTCCCTCTGAAGTGAAGCATCATACTCTCTCTGTCTTCTGTGTTCTATGCACTGAAAACATTTTGTACCGGAATGATAAGTATCTTCCTATGCTACTAATATTCGATGTGACCATCTAGTGTATAAACTTGCATCTTCAACCTTGTAGCAAAGTTTAAGATATTCATTAGGCTCATCATGTATGTGTTTAAACTCTTACTGGCCGCAAATGTTTTTTCGTAGTCTAGGCCTTCTTTTCGTGAGAAGCCTGGTGCTACGAATCTTGCTTTGTATCCCACGATGTTTCCATCTACTGCATGATGGAACTATGAACTTCTCTTCAGGTCTCGATACTGCACCCTGACATCATTCTTCTTGAACTGGTCTTCCCTTTCTTCTTGGTGGCTGGAGGGTAATGATGTCACTGCACTCGTCATATTATTCTTTGTCTTTGAACTGTCGTCACTTGTTCTTCAGAACAAGTCTTCATTCTTCTTTGCTTGTAGGCGATTATGTATGCGATCTTTTCTACAAGTCAAATGCATTTGTATGGTTAGAAACATTTCATAAGGAATATTAATACTGGCAAGTTCTTATGCATAAATATATGATCATGCAACTACTTTAGCCAATACAACATTCATCCATATCTCATTGAAACTTTCTAGATGCCTTCCATCTCTACCAGGACAACATTGAGATTGTGCACTAATCCAATATGTCAGCAAAGAGGTTTCATTCTAGATAAGTAGCAATGGAGAGTTGTATAGCACCATGAGCTACTTACCCATCGCATGTATATTAGTAGTATACTGCCATTAATGCAAACATCCTATCATGCATAATACATCAACTGAAGATAAACAAATGCATAACAAAACAATATCATGAAATGATAATTGAATACTTATCTTTATTTGTTTCGAGGGTAGACTCCTCCTTGAACCTTCAGCTTCATCGTCTTCTTCATTCATAATCGCATCCTTTCTTATCCAAGTGCTAAGGTGGATAAGAGGTTCTTCAAAAGTTGATTTCTTCATATTCCTCATTGCTTGAGGGATTTTCTTTGGATGGCGAGATCTTGATCTTCAATTGCTCCCATCTTCTCTTCTCTTCTTATGATTAAGGCTTCTTCTTCTTGTGAGTTTTCTTCCAAGAGTCTATAGAGAGCAATCACTTTCGTCTGGAACACATTCCTTGCATGAATGAGTCACATGATCCTGGGACGCCATTCAAGGTGGCCATCACCACTTCTGCATTCTTCACTTCTTCTTTTGCCGCTTCAAGTTGTTCTTGATTTGAGAGACTCTTATGACTGCATGGTCTCTGCAATCTGGATCTTCACATTCTTCAACTGGTTTTTTTAGGTCATATTTTGATTTTTGTTCTTCCCTTCAAATAGCTTGAAATTCTGGAAGACCTTCAACAACTTTTCTTGCAATAGGTAGTGCTCTGTAATGCACATGTGCAAGCCTTCTATGCCAAAGCTCATTTGGCTTTACTGTTTCATGGATCAAGGCTTGTTCTGGATGGCCCTTCAATTTGTACAAGCCTCTTTCTTGTTCTCCAATCACTATCGCATCATCGATAGTCTTTCCTTTTTGGCCACATGATGACTTGAACATCTATGAATGCAAACCCACATTCCTTTTGCATTAATGCTGAAATGGAGAGAAGGTTCTTCTTGAGTCCTGGAACAAGCAATACTTCTTTCATTGTTAGAGACTTACCAGAGTCTAGCTTGTATGAAGATTCTCCACTACCTTTTATTGGATATTGGTAGTTATCTCCTAGTTTCACCTTGTGAGGTGATTCATGTTCTGACAGTCTTACATATGATTCCTTGAATCTCGTCATATGTTTGGAAGCCCCACTGTCTATAAGCCAATCATCACTTCCATGAGTAATGTTACCTATGAGAGCTGATATCAGAACATATTCATCCTCGCTTGAAGAATCTTCATATTCATCCTCGCTTGAAGAATCTTCACTTTCATATCTGGATCTCTTTCTAGATGGTTCATCATCCTCTACAGCATGAGCATGATGTCTTTTTTGGCCTTGACCAAGTTCTTCTTGTGAAAGGCTTCTAACCTCGTCTCCCTCTGAAACTGGAATCTCTATACTCATGTAGGTGTCCAATCCATTTTCTTCAGAGAGATCAAATACTTCTATGCTTGGAAGTTGTCAACTTCACCAAGCTTATCATCAAGCTGTTATGATAGATCACTTTGAAATGAGAACCTCAAATGAAAATAGCAAAAGATTAGATCTTACCGATTTGAGGTGTTCGTCTTGGTTTCAGAGCTGGCTGATCTAGGGTTTGCCACAGAAACCTTAATTTTCAAAACTTGGAATCTTTCAGATCTGATTGGATAGACATATAGATCTCTTCAAATGGATCTGTCCAATGTACTCATTTTCTGAAAACAGTGGAGGGAAGCTCCCGGAACAGGAAGCCCTAGATTTCCAATTTCTTCTGCAGAAATGCCTGTTACTGTTTCTGTGATATCTCTGAAATTACTGATCCCGTGTGTCTGAAATTTTGCACTGAGGTAACTTCACCTGTCCCTGATCCAACACCACAGGTTTCATCAGAATTGGTTTCACCATTTGGGATTTATGATCCTTTTCCCAAGGTGACCGGTTACAGGACTGTTCAGAACAATGAAGTTGTACGGAATGCCACGTGTCACTGGTTCATTTTCTGAGTCTGATCTTCATATCAACGAAAGTACATTTCGTTCCCTTTCTGAAACATCTTCAGGAATTCCATTTGGACCTCGGTAGCCCAAGATATTGCAATTCTCCCCAGGTGTCTTGTTTATGGATGATTTTTAGAAGAAGCTGGAACCCTAACTTTGAGAGATCATATCTCTTGGAATATAGCGAATCTGAGGCTGAATTTTGGACACAGTGTTCTCCAGGATTTTATCTTTGGCCCCTGCAATTTTTAGCTTCCAAGACTTCGCCAACCTCGGAATATAGCGACTGTACCAAAACTTATCAGTTTTAGTATTTAGGGTTTTTCAAGTTCGGGGTCAAACTAGGGTTTGACTTTCCCGGAGTTTCACCCAACCAAATTTGTTGATCTAGGTCTCTAAAATTCAATTTTGATGAGGAGAACAATCCTATGCTGGTCTCACTCAAAAATTCCTCTTCTGTAGAAAGCCCTAATTTCCACATCGAAAACTGAAAATGCTCAAAATCGAATTCCGCTTCGACAGAAAGATGCACCCTTCAATGGAGAGTCATCCTAGCATACTTTTGCTGATAGATTGTGGAGAAAGACCCAAAAAGTAAGAAGCCCTAGCTTCTACAGCTGCACAATGTCTTCTTCTCAGGTTAGCTCTGATACCATGTTAGTTTTTCAACATTTAAGCTAGCATTATGTTAGGATCTTTTCACTGAGAGAATAACAAGCACAACAATAAAACATAAGCACATCACAAGAGACAAGAGACACAAAGAGTTTTGATCGGGGAAACCATAAATGGAGAAAACCCCGCAACTTCCTCAAAGATAGAATCACCACAAGATGTAAGACCCCAAAACAGTAATTTGCACTCCCGATAGCAGTGGTCTTCTAGTCCCAGTATATTTCCTTCTTCACTAGTGCGCCACACTTGAGAGAGTAAGTGATGTGATGTACAAGTGATAAATAGAGAGACTCTCACTCTCTATTTATATTCTTCCGTTCACTTGAAGTGCATTTAATCATGTCGGCCCAATTAACAATTACTTACTCGAGCCTACATCTTAATTAGTGTATAATAACTCAAGTGCCCCGAAACTGTGGGGACTTACACAATGACTTGACAAGACTTGTTTACATTATTAATCCTCCCGATCGAAACATCGGGGCATGACAACATGACTCAAATACATAATAGAAACATCCCGGAATAAACATCGGGTTACAATACATAAGATACATAGAAGAATACATTCCGAAGTTACATATACATCAACAATGTTCCATATAACATAACACGAAAGAGATTTATGAGATTTCATGGAAGATCATCCAAGATTCAAAACGGTCCAAAACGACGATCTTGTTCCACAGATTGTCTTCACCCACCATCTAAAGTATTTTGTTCCAAACTAATTTAGGGAAAGGACAATAAATAAATATATGGTCCATTTATTCTTCTTTTACTTTACATGACGCATTGATTTGGGCTAATATAGCTTCCTTTATGTCCATGGTCCCATATGAGGATCTTGTTTTGATGGAGTTACCAATTGAAGATTTTAATTTTGAGTGGAGAACTTAGTGTCCATATCCCTTTCTACCATCAGACTCTATCCCTAGTTATGTCTTGTGCTATCAAGGCTTTATACCTAAGTTCTGCAGTGAGAATACTAATGGATTTATTCCAAGTCCAATGTAGAGCATCCTCATGATCGTGTAAATAAATTGCACTATGTTTTAACAATTGGATATAATTTGACCATTATCGCTACATTACTTCGTAGAGTTAGAGCCTTAGCAGCTAACCACAATGCTAACCAACCCCTTGACTCTCCTTGCATTGAAACATCTACAAGCTTTAATTATTAAGAGAATTAATCATCATACATTTTCTTAAGGTATGCCCTAAAGTTAGATAAGACTAAGAAGCCTCATATAAATAAAGACACTTAACACTCATTTGAAACAAACAATGGTTCCAATTATGTAGTTTTTTCTTTTTTTATTAGTCTATTGGAGCACTTGAGTGATGCACACCTCTTGCTTTGACAAGTTTCTTTGTGATGAATGTTGAATGGTGTATTTTATAGGGTTTACTACCTTGCAAGGCTAATTTAAAGAATAGTTGTAATAGATCATGGCCAAGTGTTAGATTTTAAACATTAAGCTATCATTTGATTAGGATCTTTAACTGAGAAAACAACAAGCACAACAATCAAACACAAGAGACAATGTACACAATTTTTTCCTTGGGGAAAACCCCGCAACTTCCTCAGAGATAGAATCAACACTAAAGTGAAATCCAAAAACAGTAAGATGATCTCTCGACAGCAGTAATTTCTTTCTTCCTTGCCCCAGTGTCTTTCTCTTCCTCAGCTATGCGCTACAACTAAGTGTGGATGAGTTTTGTGATAAATAGAGAGGTCACCTCTCTATTTATACTAATTCCCGACATGACTAAAACCCTACTAGGGCCGACCTCTCTAGGAGAGTTTAATAACCCTAGTGCCCCGGAACTGCGGGGACTTTAACTCTTAGACAATAGGAGGGTTACCTACAATGACTTGACATGACTTGTTTACATTATAGATCTTCCCAATAGGAACATCGGAGCATGACATGACACAAGTACATCCCGAAATAAACATCGGGTTACAATAGATAAGAAATACAAGTGAATGCATTCTGAAGTTACAATTACATCAACACTCCCTCTTAATTAGGAAGGTATTCTCTTGACACAATTTTCATCACTGGTCTTCTTCTCTGGATCGTTTCGTTATTTGCATCTTCAAGTCATCTTCGTCTTCATCTTCAAGTCTGGATCATCACTCGATTTGGATCATCGTCACTGGATCTGGATCATCACTCGATCTAGATCGTCTCTGTTGGATCATCAACACTGAATCTTCACAGGTGCTAACTCATGATTTTTCTCGTCACAGGAAGTTCTACAGAGCTAACCCTTTTTCATGCTGGATGCAGGCCTAGCCACCATGTAGGTCTTCTTCAGCGCTTATATCTGAAACTTAAGTCAGAATGGCCCGCCCAACACTTACATTTGATCATGTAGGAACTAATCCTATAATCATATCAGAAAGGTAACGCCTAGCACTTACATTTGACCATGTGGTAACATAGCCCACAACCTTGTCATAAAGGCCCAGCACTCACATCCGTTCAACCAATGATCGAAATGGCTCAAAACTTACAATTGGCCATGCGAGGAACCAATCCTCCATGCCAAAAGGCTCTGCACTTACATTTGTTCAACCAATGATTAGAAAAGCTCTGCACTTACATCCGTTCAACCATTGATCAGAAAATATCTGCACTTACATCCGTTCAACCAATGATCAAGAAAGGCCCAACACTTACATTCGTTCAACCAATGATCAGGAAAGGCTCTGCACTTACATTTGACACATGCGAGGAACCAACCCAACATGCATGTTCGAAAAGGAGTGCACTCACATCTGATCTTGTAGGAACCAATCCTACAGTCATATCAGAATGGCCGCCAGTCCTAGACTGAGCTACCTGGTAACTGACCAGGTGCCTCCATTCCCCCAGAGAATGGTAGTTGCTTTTACATCTGACCTACTTGTCAGAATGGCCAGGACTCACATCTGACATGGAAGAAACCAATCCTCCCACCATGACAGAATGGCTCAGCCCTTACATCTGACCTACTCGTCATAATGGCTCACGGATTCAGCACTCATATCTGACATGGAAGGAACCAATCTTCTCACCATGATAGAATGGCTCAGCCCTTACATCTAACCTACTCGTCAGAAAGGCTTATGGATTCAACACTTATATCTGACATGGAATGAACCAATCCTCTCACCATGACAGAATGGCTCAGCCCTTACATTTGACCATGGAAGGAACCAATCCTCTCACCATGTCAGAATGGCTATGGGTCTCATCATTTTCCCTTGGAGGAAACCTCGATCTGGAGAACACCAACCTTCTCCCTGAAGTACTCGAACTTCACTCTAGCCAATGGCTTCGTCATCACATCAGCTATCTGTTCCTCTGTCGCAACATACTGGAGCTTCACTGCTCCCTTCTGCACCATATCCCTGATATAGTGATACTTGATCTCGATATGCTTCGACTTGTCATGAGACACTGGATTCTCTAACAACTTCACGCAACTCTGGTTGTCACAATGTATACAAGTAGCATCCATCCGGAGATCAAATAAATCATACAGTAGCTTCCGCAGCCATACTGCCTCACAACCCGCTGAACAAGCTGCGACATACTTTGCTTCAGTTGTACTCAGTGATACACATGATTGCTTCCTGCTAAACCAAGAGATCACACTTGATCCCATACTAAAACAACAGCCTGAAGTGCTCTTCCTATCGATGGCACTGCTGCCCAATCTAAATCAACATAACCCTCCAGGTTAATCTTCTGATTCACCTCGTACTGGAGCCCATAATCAATTGTACCCCTTAGATACCTTAGAATGTGCTTTGCAGCAATCAAGTGAACATGTCTCGGATCTGTCAAGAACTAGCTTAAGGTGTTTAGAGTAAATATCCGGGCTCATGTTCGTCAGGTATATCAAGCACCCAATCACCTGACGATACATCGTAGCATCAACCACTTCTGATAAATCATCACTCAATAGCTTCAGGTTCGATGCCATAGGTGTGGTCATGGCCTTGCAGTCCATCATCCCAAACCTCTTCAGGTTCTCCACTGCATACTTCCCTTGTTCGAGGGAGATTCTATCCGCATTCTACCACATCTCCATGCCAAGAAAATAATGCATCATGCCCAAGTCCTTCATTTAAAACTCGGCAGCAGGCTTTCTCTTCGTATCAACAATCAACCCATCCATACTTGTTACAAACAGATCATCTCCATATAGTAGAAGCATCACTGGGTTGCCATCTTCAACCTTGTAGTAAAGGATGGAATGTGCTTTACTCTTGGTAAAGCCCAAACTAGATAGAACGCTGTCAATTTTGTTGTACCATGTCCTGGGTGCTTGTTTCAAACCGTATAGGGCTTTCTTCAATCTGCACACATGAGATTCCTTGTCGTGTCTCAAAACCAAGTGGCTGTTCTACATGCACTTCCTCTTCCACTACACCATTCAAAAAAGTAGTCTTGACATCCATTTGGTGTATCTTCCATTTCATTAAAGCAAGTACCGATATGATGGAAGTGTATTTGGCTACAGGTGCAAAGGTTTCTTTATAATCTATTCCCTCTTTCTGTGAGAAATTGCAAGCCACAAATCTTGCCTTATATTTCTCTATGCTACCATCTACATCATGCTTGATATTGTAGATCCATTTGGAAGTTACAACCGACTTTCCTTCTGGTCTTGGGACAACATCCCAAACATCATTCTTCATGATCGATTGATACTCTTCGATCATAGCATCCTTCCATTTTTTTCGTTCTGCCGCTTCTTCATAGTTGGAAGGTTCTTTATTGATAACATCACACAGTAAAGTTACATATCCAGAACAAGATCTGGTTCTCTTTTTTTCTCTGTGATTCTCTTCTGGAGCCCATATCTTTCTGCACCTTGAATAATTTCTCGTACCCAAGCAGGTTTTCTCTTGTGAGGATTCTTCTCATGAGGTGGATCTACAAGTCTTTGTGGTTCTTCAAATTCTTGATCTTCTTCTTGAATTTCTTCATTCATGGTTGTATCATGAATTCTGGGTGCTTCTGCTTCTTCAGTATCTTCAGCAGGCCTCTTTCTGGATTTGTTGTAAGCTGTGTCTTCATCAAATATTACATCCTTGCTGATGTCGATCTTCTTGAAACCTGAGAAGTATATTCTGTAAGCCTTTGAGCTTTCGGAGTATCCCACAAATATACCCTTCTTTCTTGAAGGATCTAGTTTTCTTATCTTTTCTTTTGGAATGTGTATGTACACTAGACAACCGAATATTCTGAGATGGCTGACTTCTGGTTTCTTACCGGAGAAGACTTCTTCAGGAGTCTTGTTCTCGAGTACTCTGTGTGGAGTACGGTTATGTACATACACCGCTATTCTGGCCGCTTCTGCCCATAGATGCATGGGAAGATCTTGATCATAAAGCATTGTTTTTGCAGCTTCCATGATAGTTCTATTCTTCCTTTCCGCAACCCCATTTTGTTGTGGATTGTAAGGAGTGGAAAACTCCTTCTTAATCCCTGATTCTTTGCATAAGTCTTTGAATTCATTCAATGTGAATTCTCCGCCATTATCTGATCGAAAAGTCTTGATCTTCTTTTTTGTGTGGTTTTCGATCAAGGTTTTGAATTCCTTGAACTTGCTGAAAACTTCATCTTTCTTCTTCATGAAGTAAATCCATGTCTTCCTAGAAAAATTTTCAATGAAAGAAACATAGTATACATACCCGCTTAGTGAACTTGATGACATTGGTCTGCATACATCGGAGTGGATGATTTCCAAGATTATTTTTGCTTTGCTTTCGCTACTTGGAAATATATTCTTTGTATTCTTTCCTTTCGCACATCATTTGCAGCCTCCTTCATGTTTTGCTTGAATTTCTGAAAGACCTTCATCAACTTTGCTTGCAAGTGGTAGTGCTCTGTAATGCACATGTGCAAGCCTTCTGTGCCCAAAGTTCATTTGGCTCTACCGTGTCATGGACCATAGCTTGTTCTAGATGGTCCTTCAGCTTGTATTTGTTTGGGTACACAGGGTACTTCCAAAAGACCGAATACCTTCAGATACCGCTTCACACAAACAGATCACAGATCAACACACCGATGTTTGTCACGTGGTTAAAACCCTCGAGAGGAAAACAGTCCACGGCCCTAGCCAAATAGCTACTTGGAGCAATTTATTATGCAAAAGAAAGAAAGTTACATGAGCTTTTCATAATCGATCAACCAGCTAAGGACCCTCTATGCTCTTTAAATAGAGATCATAGACCAATCGGGTGTTAAGCCACAGATCAATGGTAGGTATGATCTAAGAGAAGTTGAACCGTCGGATCACTCTATGTCTAGAACATATCATGACTGTCGGATTAAAATATTTACAAATGCATACTAATGCATACTAAAGAACACACTTTTACCTAACGGATATATTGCATAAGTTGATCTTAACTAACTCCTAAATGTCTAAATATCCTAACATCCCCCCTTAAGAACAACTTGGGATAGGATTGAAGAATTTACAAAAGTGACACTATTAGGAGAAGGAAGGAGGAATTAGAGCCTATCCCCCCTTAAGGACACATTCCTGTACTCCTAACATAGACCGAAGTTTAGAAAACTTCGCTTTTGTAAGAGACTTGGTGAAGATGTCTGCAACTTGATCATCTGTAGGGAAATAAAGCACTTCAATAACACGATCATGAACAAGATTTCTGATAAAGTGCATGTGTAGCTCAATGTGTTTGCTGCGCTGATGTAGAACTGGATCTTTGGCAAGCTTGATGGCACTTTGATTGTCGCACCAAAGTGGAGTAGGCTGCTGCTGCTCGAATCTAAACTCTGAAAGGATCTGTCGAAGCCATAAAGCTTCTTGACTAGCATTAACTACGGCTCGATATTCTACTTCTGCTGAAGAAAGAGCAAGAGCTTGTTGTTTCTTACAAGCCCAAGTGACAGGTTCAGTTCCCAAACTGAAAACATAACCTGCAGTAGACTTTCGATCATCAGGATCACCGACCCAATCTGAATCAGTGAAACCAACCAACAAAGGTTTCCCCCCTGTAGTGTAATGAATCCCAAACTAAATTGTACCTTGAATATATCGAAGTATTCTTTTTGCTGCTTTCCAGCGACTTTCATGAGGAGTTTGCATATAACGGGCAACATGACCAATGGCAAAGGAAAGGTCAGGACGAGAATGAGTCAAGTATAAAAGACTACCAACAAGCTGACGATACAAGGTGGCATCTACTTCAGGGGAAGTACAAGTGGAAGAAAGTTTGACTCCAGACTGGAAGGGAGAAGGGGCTGGTTTACAATCTTCCATGTGGAAGCGACGAAGAAGGTCACAAGCATACTTAGACTGGGAAAGAAAGATTCATTCTTTGGTTTGCAAGACTTGGAGACCAAGAAAATAATGCAAATGTCTTAATTTTGACATTTCAAAACTTTGCTTAAGACTGGATTTCAAATGGGTTATAAGTTTAGAGTCACTACCAGTAAGGATAAGATCATCAACATAAAGAACAAGTATGATGAGATGGTTTCATACTTTCTTGGTATAGACATTGGAGTCAGAATGGCATCTAGAAAAACCAGTGTCAAGGAGAAAGCTATCCATTTTGGCATACCAAGCTCTAGGAGTTTGCTTAAGGCCATATAAGGATTTCTTAAGGAGACAAATAAGGCTAGAGTTATTCTGAACATATCCAGGAGGTTGTTCCATGTAAATTTCCTCATGTAAATTATCATGTAAGAAGGCAAACTAGACATCCATTTGATGGACTTCCCTGTTATGCAAGGCTGCAAGGGAAAGAACAAGGAAGATGGAGTTCATTTTTGCTACAGGGGCAAAGGTTTTATTGTCGTCAATCCCTTCTACTTGGGAAAAACCTTTGGCAACTAACCTTGCCTTAAGTCTTTCAACACTTCCATTTGATGCATACTTAGTTCTGTAGACCCATGTACATCTGACAAGTTTTCTTCCTTGTGGAAGATGAACAAGATCCCAAATATCGTTCGTCATTAAGAAACGATATTCTTCATCCATAACTGCATCCCAATATGGATTTCCTGAAGCTTCTGCAAAATTTTCTGGATCATGATTCTCGGAAACTTGAGCCAACAGAGAAGAGGCTCGCTGAAATTGAGAACGTGTTCAATGTTGATCTCTAGAATCACCGACAAAATCACCAGCTGCTTCACATGTTGAACGGACCCATCGAGGAAGTATTGGTGCTGGTGCAATTGGAGGAACATGAGCAGGGGAGGTGGATTTTCATCTTCACTGTCATTATCAGAAATTGGAGTAGGAAATTTGTCAAGAAAGCTGGAAGAAGAAGAAAAAGAAGGCACAATCGTCGAATCAGGCTCGCAGGCCAAAGATGGCACACCCGTCAAGTTAGGCTCGCAGGACAAGAGATTTTCATCAAATTTAACATCTCTTCTAATGATTATATCATGAGAATATGGATGAAGAAGTCTATAACCTTTTACATCTTCAGAATATCCAACAAATATGCACTTTTCATTTTTAGGCTGCAATGCTTTCCGTTTTTCATCCGGAATGTGAGCCTATGCTTCACAACCAAACACACGAAAATGACTTACATCTGGTTTAATTTTACTCCATTCTTTTTCCGGTGTTATACCCTGTAAAAATTTAGTGGGTGTGCGATTAACTATGTAATTTGCACAATCTATGGTTTCAGCCCAATATTGAAGACTTGGTCCTTTAGATTGGATCATACAATTAGCCATTTCTTTTAAAGTGCGGTTCTTCCGTTCAGCTACACCATTTTGTTGTGGTGTATATGGAACAGTGTGTTGTTGTTGGATTCCTTGTTCAGTGCAAAAAGTAATGAACTTGTTGTTAACATATTCTCCTCCATTGTCAGATCTTAACTTAATAATTTGATGACCAGATTGTTTTTCAACAAGGGCCTTGTAGGCCAAGAACATGTTAAATACTTCGCTCTTAAGTTTTAAGAAGTAAACCCAAGTGCGTCTGGAGTAGTCATCAATGAAAGTTAAGAAATATTTGAAACAAAAAAATGAAGCAGATGGAAGAGGGCCACACAAGTCACTATGCACAAGCTCCAAGGGAACCGATGTGTGCCAAGAGGCACGTTTGTCAAAACTGTCTCGATAATGTTTTCTGAGTACACAACCGGAACAAACACCATCCTTGCAAGATACCAGCGGAAGACCAGTCACCATATTGTCTTTACATAGTTGTTGCAATGAGCAATAATTTAAGTGACCAAATCGCTCATGCCGAAGTTTGCTCAAGTTATCACTATGAGCAACAAAAACTGAAGGAAAAGGTGATGACCCAAAGTTGTTAAATTTGTACAACTTGATAATATCATCAACAATTCCAGTAGCAAGGATATTTTGAGGATTTTTAAAATCCTTGATTACAACTTGGTGAGGTGTAAACGTCACAGTTTTACCTTCACTTGAATGAGTAATTTGATAGACTGATAACAAATTGCAGGAAATTTTTGGAACACATAGTACATCACTGAAAGGACCATTTTCTACTGGAACTGTTCCAGATCCTACAACACTTAGAGATTTATCATCACCAACAAATATTTGTTTGGTGTTACATTCATGCATAGTAGAAAAGATGGCTTTATCCTTAGCCATATGATAAGATGCTCCAGAATCAATGAGCCATTCAATTGACGTAGAAGAAGAAGATGTTGTGTAAGAGTAACTAGAAGCACAAAGTGCATGTCTATTAGAGGTAGATTCTGAAGACGAATCTAGGCTAATGTGGTGCTTCTTCATTGTTGCTTCCAAGGCTGCCATCTTCTTAAAACACTTAGATTCATCATGATTATATTTCCCACAAAAATTGCAATGACGTTGAGCATGCTCATAGGGGGAGCATGAGTTGTTGTCATCAATGACAAAGGGGGATATTGTTGATGATATATGGGTCAACTTATAATCATGGATATGGAGTCCATGGGTATTTTTGAAGAAGACTTTAAGATGCAAAGAAGCCCGTTATGACCCAAGTCACTTGAATTTTAAATAGTTAAAGTAAATGGTGAAGTCAGCCCAGTCAAATGGATAGTCAATACAATAACAACAGGTGTCCCTAATGAATTTTGAAGAAAGTCTTGAGAGGGGGCGGGGGGGTGAATCAGTGTGCAGCCAATTTTAAAACCTTTTCTTAGTTTATCTGGGTTAGCTACCAATTCATCAATATAAACATTTCATAAACATCTTTCAGATCATCATTCATAAATCAAAAGCAGTTAAACCATCAAGAGCCATAACACAGAAGAACACCACATCATATGAGTTTGTAATCTTTTTATATTAATTGTGGTTCGGCTACAACCGTTAGGCGAAATCAGCTCCTACTGATACATAAAGCACCTACTCTTAATCCAGGACCCTGCCTGGTTTTCTTAGACCCTGCTAAGAAGGGTTTGAGGTATCCTAACCTCAAGAGCAAGTTAGGCTTGCATTTATATTAAGGCTTACTGTCACTGTGTCATATCAACCTCATCTGATCTGCTGTTGAATGTCATAGGTATGCTAGTCACCTCAATCCTCTTTCAACTGCTGCACAGGACTCTGGTCATACGCCAATGAACAAAAGATTTGCTCATGTGCTGCTCGTGCCAATCACCATCAGTCTGCTCTTTCTCTTGTTTAGAAATCAATGATAAAAATTGTATGTATGTCTATCTTCTTTTTCTGTCCATGTTCTCATCAAACAACTGCTTCGGTCCAACAACAAACCTTGTTGTACTGCTGTCTCAATCAGACAAAATAAACTTGGACTGATACTCTATTGCTGCCTCAGAGACTCACAAATTTTCAGAGAAGAAAATTAACCAAAAATGCCTTCAATGCTTCTCATATGTCAATCTGCTGTAGCTACAGTTGACTGGGGAGAGTGAATGCTGAACTATGACAATAGATATAACGTTTGAAGGAAATTTTTGACAACAGATATAACGTTTGAAGGAGCAGTGGCAGCATTGTGTAGAATTGAAGTCATTAAGAGTAGGTGCTCTATTTATCAGTAGGTGCTGATTTGGCCTAACGGTTGTAGCTGGACCCAAATAATATAAAAAGATTACAAATTCATATGATGTGGTGTTCCTCTGTGTTATGGCTCTTGATGGTTTAACTGCTTTTGATTTATGAATGATGATCTGGAAGATGTTTATGAAATGAAATGTTTATGATAGAGTAATGAATTGATGAATTGGTAGCTAACCCTGATAAACTGTGAAAAGTTGTAAAAATTGGCTGCACATTGAGGGGGGGTGAATCAGTGTGCAGCCAATTTTTACAACTTTTCACAGTTTATCAGGGTTAGCTACCAATTCATCAATTCATTACTCTATCATAAACATTTCATTTCATAAACATCTTCTAGATCATCATTCATAAATCAAAAGCAGTTAAACCATCAAGAGCCATAACACAGAGGAACACCACATCATATGAATTTGTAATCTTTTTATATTATTTGGGTCCGGCTACAACCGTTAGGCCAAATCAGCACCTACTGATAAATAGAGCACCTACTCTTAATGACTTCAATTCTACACAATGCTGCCACTGCTCCTTCAAACGTTATATCTGTTGTCAAAAATTTCCTGCTGCTATCACCAAGATTCTGCCTCAGTCCACTGCAGCTTTCCTCAGAAAATTAATTCAGAACTGTCCCACGAAATGTCCAGTCAGGTCCCACGAGAATTTCCTCAAAAAATTCACTTGTACTCTGCGGCTTCCTTTGCGAGCACTTCCAGCTTCTTGTCCTGCCTCACATTGGATGTATGTGGAGTAAATATATATATATACACCTTTTGAGGGTGATCAATATCCATAAAATAAAGAAGAGTGTGATCAATATCCAAAAATAAGGAAAGTATACTTTTGTATTTTTAATTTTTAATTATTATTTTATTTTAAAACACCCCCCCCCCCCCTTTTTTTTTAAAATCACCTTACCCCATTTGCAATGTCATGATGTTTTGAAAAAAACTTTCTTTAAACCACATTAGGGATACCTTAATAAAGTTATTATTATTATCCTTTTCATTGGGCTGACTATTTTAAACTTCAAGATCGCCAAAGCCATCATCCAGCTTGCAAGTGTCCCACACATATCTTTGTAGCTTCATCTTCAACAAATGACCACATAATGGGTCATTTGTGCCTATCATGGACCCAATCTATTAAGACGGCTTCCTGAAAAGAGAGTTAGTCACTTACATCCATAAGAATACCATCAAGGAGACAATCTTCACCATGTCTTCATCATCACAAGAGTAAAGACCTCAGATGTGAACGCCAAGGTCCAACATACTGCCATAATTGAGGGTACCAATACTCAAGTCTCCACATCATCTAGCTTGATCACTGCAAAGGATTGGTGGTATCAATGACAACTGAAAGGGCCATGCAAGGCACATGTTGGCATCAATGATAAATCAATCAACAATCTCCCCCTTTGGCTGGAGAATGAACTCAAAGGAGAAATGATGGTTACTCCAGGCATACAGACAGGTCCTAGGATCGTGCATATTGACAGGGGGAGCAAACACCAATGAGCAGTGTTCAGAGATTCCAGGCACAGGTATGTGGACACCCTTTGTCATTGATGCCAAAGGGGGAGAGATGAAGACAAAGGGAGAGATGAGGACAAAAGGGGAGCATGCTCATAGGGGGAGCATGAGTTGTTGTCATCAATGACAAAGGGGGAGATTGTTGATGATATATGGGTCAACTTATAATCATGGAGATGGAGTCCATGGGTATTTTTGAAGAAGACTTTAAGATGCAAAGAAGCCCGTTATGACCCAAGTCACTTGAATTTTAAATAGTTAAAGTAAATGGTGAAGTCAGCCCAGTCAAATGGATAGTCAATACAATAACAACAGGTGTCCCTAATGAATTTTGAAGAAAGTATTTTGAATGGGGTGAAATGAAATAAAATAAAAAAAGGGGGATGATTTTAAAATAAAATAATTAAAAAATTAAAAATACAAAAGTATACTTTCCTTATTTGATGGATATTGATCACATTCATTCCTTACTTTATGGATAATGATCACCTTAAAGGTGTATTTAAAATCCTAAGCTCAAACCATCGATGGAATAGAAAATAGCGTGGCTAACATTAGAACGTGAGTTTTTAATTGAAGGAAATTTCGGTGAAGAAGTCTGCAATTTTGAAGAAGGCTCGGTGGTAGCAGAAAATTTCTTTTCAGCGTGGAAATTTCCTGGACAACGTGGAAATGTTTGGCTGTACCCAACAGGTTGAGGACCGTACTACCATTTTGAAGCTCAAATATATCTATTTGGGGTCGTACTACTGTTAATTGGGGCAATTCTTGCAAATCTGGGCAGTATCTTATTTTTAGTGGGACATATGAGTACCACGTAATGATGAAGCTGCCGATTGCATTATAGAATCATTCCTATCAGATCTGGTGTTTTATTTCTGTGGTTTTGAGCAGGGATCTCATGTCTTTTGCAAGGGAGTGCGTTAGTGGAAGAAATTACCCATTTGCCTTGTGAAGTCGTGGCATTTTATATTCATCTCTTACCTGGGCATTTTATGACAAATCCATTTATTCCAGATCTGAAAGCACGCTGTCATTATATGCTGGTATTTACAATGTTGGGCATTTCATGATAAATTTGGGCGTTTCTGGCCCTAAATGGTCTAGAGTTAGAGGTTGAATGTTTAATGCTGAAAGAGGAGGTGCCGCCCCATGCCATTCCATACGTTCAGAAGCATCTTGCTGAGTGGCTGCATTTTATTGGAGTCGTTATTGAGGAAGTGCAGCCTGATTGTATCATACTGTCTCTTAAAAAATTCACACACATCATGCATTCAATAATGCTGTTGTTGAGAGTAGTGTTATGTGGGATGAAAACAAATTAGCGGTGAGACTTCCAAATATGTGTGCAGATGTCCCTCCTAGAGCAAATTGCTGCATTCCGAGTTGATACATGTCTCACAAGACAAAGAAAAATTTAAAGGATATTGTTAATCATAATAAGGAGGCATGAGTGGAAGATGATGCACTTAATGATTTATCTGGGAAGATATCGCAGAGTTTAAGTGCACAACAGAAGATTCTTCGATCTTGTAATTTGTCATAGAACATCAATCAGCGCCTCATTGCTTCTACTTGTTCTCTTTTCTAGGCCTATACATTGTAGAGGGTTATAACTTATGATGGTCATTCCTGACATTTTTGTGTTTCTGCAAATTAGAATATAAAGTTTATCTGGTTTACATGGGATGGCCGACTAATTTAGAAATCAGGCCCAATCCATGGTAACAGGGGTGCCCCTGCTGTTGAAGTTCACAAAGTTTCATCTTCTGAGTTAGAATTGCGATGTAATAATGAATTGCCTGATGATACTGGACCCACTTCAGTTTACAGTCTCCCTCCAGGTGCTAAAATTACTACTAGACATAACAAGAGTGAATATGCAGATGTTGATGGCAGCAAGAGTGTAGTAGTTGTTGAGAGTGACAACAGTTTGCTTTTACAGACAGAATGTACACCTAATAAAGTTCATGAGGTTCCATTGTTTGAGTTGGAAT
>LPNX011001905.1:3807-150493 GCA_001517045.1 Pseudotsuga menziesii | reverse complement strand
TGATGACACTATCTTGATGCCTATGATAAGCTGGTGCTGAAGATGACCTTTGCAGCAGTGGTATTTTGACTAGCAGAATATGAACAGAGAAGACTGAGAAAACTAATGCAGCAGTGTTGTAGGTGTTACAACAGAGTTTATATGATGTGCTGAGATGATTTGCAGTAGGTGATTAATTTGGAAAGGGGATTCAGTGTTTGTTGCTTGATGTGCATAGATGTTTGAGCAGAGATTGAGACTATGACCAGCAGCAGAGATGATGCACCAAGATGATGATCAACAGTGATGACCAGCTGAAGATGAGCAGAGAAGATAAGCAGCTTTGATGTGTCAGAGATTTCTTGTGTGACACAAGTATACTGTATTGTAAAAGCAAGCTTGTCTTGCTTTTGAGGTTAGGATACCTCAGTCACTTCTTAGCAGGGTCTAAGAGAACCAGGCAGGGTCCTGGATTAAGAGCAGGTGCTCTATTTATCAGTAGGTGCTGATTTCGCCTAACGGTTGTAGCCGGACAAATAATATAAAAAGATTACAAATTCATATGATGTGGTGTTCTTCTGTGTTATGGCTCTTGATGGTTTAACTGCTTTTGATTTATGAATGATGATCTGGAAGATGTTTATGAAATGTAAAGCCAGTGTAAAGCCAATTTTTACCTTCTCTTTGCTTGACACAGATAACTGCCAATTCATCAATCTATCAATCACATAAACATTTCATAGAAATCATTCACATAGCATAAGTATTTCATTCATAAGCACCATAACACAACAGAACAGGTCCAGGCACTGAGAGGGGGGGTGAATCAGTGTAAAGCGAATTTTTACCTTCTCTTTGCTTGACACAGATAACTGCCAATTCATTAATCTATCAATCACATAAACATTTCATAGAAATCATTCACATAGCATAAGTATTTCATTCATAAGCACCATAACACAACAGAACACAACTCAATATAATTTTGTAATCTTTTGTATTATTTTGTCCGGCTACAACCAATAGGCGAATCAGCACCTACTGATATATAGAGCACCTACTCATAATCCAGGACCCTGCCTGATTTTCTTAGTCCCTGCTAAGAAAGGTTTGAGGTATCCTAACCTCAGAAGCAAGACAAGCTTGCTTTTACATTAAGGCTTACTATCATCATAGACAAGACAACTCTGTCATATCATCAACACTGCTCAGCTGTAACATTGCTCATCATTCATCTACTGCTGCTCAACACTGCTGCAATAATCTCAATCTCTGCTCAAACATCTGTGCATATTAACCAACAATCATAGATCCTAAATATACTACTGAATCATCAAGGTCTGTTCTATGAACTGCTGCTGCCATCAACTTGTCACCTCCTCATCACTGCTGTTCATGTTTTCTGGGTTGTCCATTCAAAGGATTTGGGTTGAACACTAAATTATATCACCGTGTGTGCTCACTCCTAAGTTTGCACAGCCAATCTTCCACTTCAATGTGCTGGTGTGCGAAGAATAGAGTTAACTTGTTCTTAGTCTTCATGAACTCAAAGCATATAGTCTTCAATCAAAAGAGGCTTGATGTCATAGCTGATGAATCTGCCACTTTACTGAATATACTCTGTATTGTTGTATATGTCAAATCTCTGCTAAACCATACTTGGATAATTCACCAGAACACTGTAAAATACTTCAATCTTATCAAATTTGGACTGTGTGTCCCAGTCAACCAGGGTTCGACAATATTCCAGCCAGGAAGAAATACCAATGGAGTATCTACAAAAGGTGCTTGCCCGAATCTCTTTGGATAGTAATTATAGAACACATCTATCAGAAACTTTATGAAAGAGACATCTCCTTTTTGCAGAGATGGAGCGTTCTGGGCGTTTTCTGAATAATCAGATCTCTGGAAATTGCCAGGAGATCGAGCTTTGCTGGTATAAGACAAAAACTCACTGCCCAGTCATATGTATCATGTTTAGACTGTTCATAAAATACCACAATAAGACTTGGCTGCCACAATGATGATCTTAATTGGCTTCAACATGACATTAAATCAACCATCTGATTTCTTCATGAATTCAGACCATTCCACTGTCTTCTTCAAACAAAGATCAAGATCAATGCAAGGTATTTCATACCTCCTCAATCAAGACATCTTCATCAAAGCAGAGCATTTAACCTACTGTAGGTTCTGTCAATATCATAACCAGAGAGATAATGCCATATCCAGAGATAAACTCATGTCGCTGTGACCTGTAGCAGTGACGTGACTGATAGAAAGATGGCTGTAATAGCTGGTTTGTATAATCAGATCTGTAGCAGCGAAGTTACTGATTGGAAGATGGCTGTAACAGTTGGTTTGTGTAATAAGATATGCATATAGAGTATGAGGGAAGTGTGCAACATAAGGAAAGCACCCAGCCTGGAGGATAGATGCCTCAATAAACTGATCATGCCCTTATGTTATGTGTGCAGCCCTCTAGAAGATGATCACGACCTCTTGTTGCTTCAAGCTTTCTCCTTGACTGAATGCGCGAGTCCTCCATGTGTGGCCTTCTTTAGTTTGGAGTCATTACCTTCTCACAAGTGGATCAAGGCCCAATACAATGGATCGCTGCCCTTCCTGACTGGTGTCTTAATAATGTATTGATGCCCTCCAAAATTGATAGATGGCAGGCAAGATTGACCACGACTTTGATCGGTGACCAAGCAGCTGTTAGAAAAGTAAGACACTGCTTCCACAGTTGATTAATGTGCCCTTCCTAATCACAATGATGCCTGCAAATTATCACACCCTCTTGTACTCCGGCTTCCAAGAGAGGGAGGTGCCTTTAGTAGCAATAAACCTATGTTAGTAATAATCCCAACTGATGATGATTCGCCCAACAATGAAGTGAGTTTATTCTCTTCCCTAAACTCCCAAACTTCTTCTGAATGAAGCACAAATGATAGATCTGGGTAATCTGCCCTTGATCTTAGCTAGAATGGACAGATTTCACCATTGAAACCAAGATTTGTCGAGGGTTTGTGTCGTCAACCTCCAATAAGCTCACTGAGCTCTCAAATCCAATTCGCAACGATGAATAATCACAATGAATTTTCCAAAAAAGAAGAAACCTTAGCCGCCTCTGTTTAAAGAGTCATGAATACTTGGAACAATGAAGAAAAAGAACCCCACAAAGACCAAATCTATGCGTAGACGGCACAAGGCAGAACCAGATCACTATAAGTGGACGTGTTGCTACCAGAAGATCCAGATCTGGGCGTAGAACACGGAGTTGCAAGGTTGTTGTTACATTGAACGGGGAAGGCACAAAGGCTGTGCACACCAAAAAATTATTGGGGTGCCCATTGCTTAGAAACTAAAGGCTCTGTGCATCTACACTGAGATTCGAACTCCAAATGCCAAGGAAGTGCGTGTATTTGTGCCTTCAATGGAAAGATCAGCTTGATCGCTGCAACTGTGGAAAGACGCAAAGCTGGCCTACGTGTGGCTATGTTGTGATCGATGGTGGAGTCCACCAATGAGAATCTGTTGAGTGGATCTGCATCTCTAGATCTACAACTCTCTGTTAGGATGGGTGTAGCTGGAAGCCGAAATGCCCATTGTTGAGGATCCGTTGAAGCTCATGTGTAGAAGAGGAACAGAGATCGCTCCCTGGGAGGAACCGCTAGATTTGAATGAATTTTGATCGATCCATGGCTTATTCCACTAACTGCGAATAGACTTGAGATCCCTTTCCCTTTGTCAGCAGAGATTAGCGCTTGTTCTTTCCTCCGTCCAATCCTTTAAAAATACATGACTCCTTCAATCGTTTAAAAATGTATAGTCATATTTATATGAAAAGGAAAATGGAACTTTTCCTTGATTTAATGATTATTCATTATTTTATTTTATTTTATTATTATTATTATTTTTTTTAAAGGTAAAAGAAGGGTAAGTATTTTAATCCCTTTGTAATTCACTACCTTACCCCATTTAATATATTTTTATAAAAAATCTTTCTATAAAGTCACCCATTAGAGTCACCTTAAGGATTATTCTGTTGACTGGGCTGACTTCTTTGACTATTTTAAACTTCAATCAACTTAAGAGACTTTTTCACAACTTAAGGGACTTTTTCAACAACCTTTAGCTCCAATGACCATCTCCTAGGTCTTCAGCATCATTGGCTGGGTGGTGGCATCAATGACATCATGACCATGTTGGCATCAATGACAATTTCATCAACACCAGATCCTACAACACTTAGAGATTTATCATCACCAACAAATATTTGTTTGGTGTTACATTCATGCATAGTAGAAAAGATGGCTTTATCCTTAGCCATATGATAAGATGCTCCAGAATCAATGAGCCATTCAATTGACGTAGAAGAAGAAGATGTTGTGTAAGAGTAACTAGAAGCACAAAGTGCATGTCTATTAGAGGTAGATTTTGAAGACGAATCTAGGCTGATGTGGTGCTTCTTCATTGCTGCTTCCAAGGCTGCCATCTTCTTAAAACACTTAGATTCATCATGATTATATTTTCCACAAAAATTGCAATGACGTTGAGTCTTCTTTCCTTTTTGCTTGGATCCTTTGCCATTTTTTAAAGAAGGAGTTGACTGAGAGGGTTTGGGACTCTTGTTGTTTGGCTTATTATTGCGAAAATTTTGTTTCTTGGGAGGCTTGGACTTTTCTTTCTGTTGGGACAATAAGGCTTTCTCAGATGTATTTGCATTGTTAATTATTCCAAGATGAATGAGCTTATCTTGCTCTCTAATTAAGAAATCACAAAAGGATTCAAGGCTAGGCTCTTGATAGCTAGTTGCAGTCAAGGATTCTTTCATGGAGTAGAATGTAGATACAAAAATAGAATATACAGGTCCAAGTTTTGAAAGAATATGATAAATACATTGTTTTATCTTATTTCTTAATCTTGCATTCTGCACATAATAGTCTAAGAGTTTTATACTTAGATAAATAGTTTTGAATGCATGAAAAATCATTTGGATTCAAGGAAAGCAACTCATTTTCAAGTTGATGACCCCGAATTTCATTGTGTTTACCAAACACAGATTTCAACTTTTCCCAAGATTTATCAAGTTCATCAATTCTAGATATGTGGAATCGCAAATCAGTAGAGATTGACATACCAATCAATCCACGAGCTTCATTATATTTATTTGCCCATTTAATTTTCTTATCATCATCAGTGGGTTCTGTTTCTTTCCCTGAGGTTATCCTGAAAAGTCCCCTACTTCATAGAACATCCTCCATACGAGATTTCCATGAGAAATAGTTAAAACTTGTAAGTATAATATCACAAGGGGCGGCCATACTGTAAAATAAAGGCTAAAAGAACAGAAAATAACTGTCTGGATGCAAAGAGTTCGAAAAAATATGAGGCTTTAAAAAAAACGGCACTTAAAACTGATTCCAGATGATGAAATTATGCTTGATCAAAGAAAATGTTGAAGATGTCCCTAATAGTGACGTGGCAGATATTAACTTGACCAACTAAAAAAAAGAAGCCCCCTCTTCCCAGGATCAACCTTTGACAATCACTTTTTACAATAAAGTTGCTTTGAAGTGAATCACTTTTGTAGAATAAGTGATGCTCACTTTTACAATAATGTAACTTTTTAAATAGTGCGGCAATAAATTAAAAGACTTAAGTGACTCACTTTTATTTTATTTTATTGATGTGAAATGTATTTTTACAATAAAGTAACTTGAAAATAGAAATTGCATGCACTAAAAAGTAGCTTGATAAGACTTGAACTCAAGACTTATCAAGGTGTAAAGCACCTTTGTACCAAGTGAGCTAAGTTTAAAAGGTACGTAAAACTATGGAAAGAGTAAGGGTTTTTTTTTGTAACTCTTCTCTCTCGTTTTCCGTGTTTGCTTTCTTTTCTTGCAAATCACAAAAAAAAATGAAAAAACAAAAACAAATTTTTTTTCCACACAATGGGGTTAGATCTTGGTTAGCTTACCCAGAAAGTCTACGTTTTCAAGTTTTCTCGCTGTTTCTTATTTGCCGTGATCGCACAAGGTGCATGGCAAATAGCATACGTAGCTGAGAAGACAAGAAAACAAACTTTCCCTTGCTTTTTTTGATTCGCCGCGATCGCGCAAGGTGCACGACAAAGAGCATACGCAGTCAGGGAAAACAACAGTACGAGACTAAAACATAAAAGATCTAATAATAAACTGGTAAAATATGAGAAATATAAAAAAAAAAACAAATCCGTCACTATAACATTATACCTTCAGATTTGTCGAAATGGGTGTTTCTGGAGCAAACGAAAACGGTTTTCGGTGAAACGAAAAACTATTTCCCAATTGAAACGACACTCCGGACGCAATGGAACAGCTCCCATAGGCCACAAATGCATAGAAAATCCAGAACCAGAAACCCTTTCAAAGTTTCGGCAACACCGGTTCCAGATCTTGATCAAAACCGAAAGCGGCTCTTCATAAAAGCTCTGATACCATGTTTGGGTACACAGGGTACTCCCAAAAGGCCGAACACCTTCAGATACCGCTTCACACAAACAGATCACAGATCAACACACCGATGTTTGTCACGTGGTTAAAACCCTCGAGAGGGAAACAGTCCTCGGCCCCAGCCAAATAGCTACCTGGAGCAATTTATTATGCAAAAGAAAGAAAGTTACATGAGCTTCTCATAATCGATTAACTAGCCACGGACCATCTATGTTCTTTAAATAGAGATCATAGACCAATCGAGTGTTAAGCCATAGATCAATGGTAGGTATGATCTAAGAGAAGTTGAACCGTCGGATCACTCTATGTCTAGAACATATCATGACCATCGGATTAGAATATTTACAAATGCATACTAATGCATACTAAAGAAACACATTTTTACCGAATGGATATATTACACAAGTTGATCTTAACTAACTCCTAAGTGTCTAAATATCCTAACAGTATAAGCCTTCTTCTTGTTCTCCAATCACCATTGCATCATCAATAGTCTTTCCTCTTGGCCACATGAGGACTTGGCCATCTACAAATGCAACTCTCATGCCTTTTGTATCCAATGCTGATATGGATAGAAGATTCTTCTTCAGTCCTGATACAAACAAGACATCCTTCATTTTTATAGACTTTCTAGAGTCTAGTTTGTAGGAGGATTCACCACTACCTTTTATGGGATATTGGTAGTCATCCCCAAGCTTCACCTTATGGGGTGAATTATGTTCGGATAGGTTCTCAAGGGATTCCTTGAAACCTGTCATTTGCTTGGAAGCCCCACTGTCAATAAGCCAAACTTTGCTTCCATGAGTGACAGTTCATGTGAGAGTAGAGATCAGAACATATTCATCTTCACTTGAAGAGTCTCCATTTTCTTGTTTTACCCTCTTCCTTGGAGGATCATCATCCTCAACAGTGTGAGCATGATGTCTTCTTTTAGAGTTCCTCTTCTTCTTGGATCCATTCTTATTCTTGGGAGAATTTCTAGCAAAGTTTCCATTCTTATTCTTGGGACAATTTCTAGCAAAGTGTCCTATTTCATTGCATGTATAACATCTGAGTCTGGATGAATCCCTTCTTACAACATTATTTTTTTGATGAGAATGCTTACCTTGGTGATGATGATTTTCCATTCTTCCTTTCTTGGAGTGTACTGTGAGAGCTTGATATTCACTTCCCATCTTTTCTTCTCGAGCTGCTATCCGAGCTTCTTCTTGAGAACATTCTTCCCATAGTCTACTGAACTTGACCAACTTCTTTCTAGCACGGATTCCTTGGATGAAAGAATCCCATGACCTAGAGAGGCGATTCAATGTTGTCATCACAATTTATGCATTCTCCACTTCTTCATCTACAACTTCTAGTTGTTCTTTGATTTGGGAGACCCTTGTGAAATATGACTAGATGGTTTCCTCATTCTGAATCTTGACATTCTTCAACTGGTTCCTTAGAGTCATCTTCCTATTGATGTTCTTCCCCTCAAACAATTTGGTTAGGGCATCAAACATGGCTTTAGGTGTCTTGAGGGAGGACACCTGTGGAATGAGGTGATCCTTGATAGAAGCTACAATGATCCTCTTTGCCATAACCAACTTCTTCTTATGGAAGGCCTTGGCCTCATCTCCCTTTGGAATTGGAACCTCCTCATGGATGTAGGAGTTCAACTCATTTTCTTACAGGACCAGGGAGATCCTATATTTCCAAGATCGGAAGTTATCAGCTCCCTCAAGCTTTTCATCAATCTTGGTATGATGAGACATCTTAACTGAGAACCTCAAATGGAAATACAAAATATTTAGATCTTATCAGGTCAAGATGTTGGATCTGGATTTGGAGTTGAAATCCTGCAGTGTTGGTTCAGGAGCAAATTAGGGTTTTTCTTTTCCAGAGTTCTATCCAACTAAATGCTTTGAATTTGATCCCTAACTTTGATTTTTGGGAGGAGATCAATCCAGGCCTGGGCTCACTGAAAAATTCCTCTTTCGTGAAAATCCCTAATTTTTGGTAGTAGCATCGGGTCCAAAACTGAAAAACCTCAGAATTAGATTCTGCTTCAACAGAAAGATGTGCCCTAGGGAGGAGAGTTATTCCACCCTACTTTTGCTGAAAATATATGGAGAGAGATCCAGAAAATAGGAAGCCCTAGTTCCCCGCAGCTGCACAACGTCTTCTTCTCAGGTTAGCTCTGATACCATATTAGATTTTAAACATTAAGCTAGCATTTCATTAAATCTTTAACTGAGAGAACAACAAGCACAACAATCAAACACAAAAGACAATGAACGCAGTGTTTTTCCTCGGGGAAACCATAAATGAAGAAAACCCCGCAACTTCCTCAAAGATAGAATCAACACTAAAGTGAAACCCAAAAACAATAAGATGATCTCCCGACAACAGTAACCTCTTTCTTCCTTGCCCCAGTGTCTTTCTCTTCTTCAGCTATGCGCTACAGCTGAGTGTGGATGAGTTGTGTGATAAATAGAGAGGTCACCTCTCTATTTATACTAATTTCCGACATGACTAAAACCCTACTAGGGCTGACTTCTCTAGGAGAGTCTAATAACCCTAGTGCCCTGGAACTGTGGGGACTTTAACCCTTAAACAATAGGAGGGTTACCCACAATGACTTGACATGACTTGCTTACATTATAGATCTTCTCGATAGGAACATCGGGGCATGACATGACACAAGTACATCTCGGAATAATAATCGGGTTACAATAGATAAAAAATACAAGTGAATACATTCTGAATTTACAATTACATCAACACCAAGGAGGACCCAAGAACTCTTTCTCTTGCTCTTTTATTGGTTGATGTTGGTAAGATCTCTCCATTTTATTGTTTGATGTTGCTTTTGCACCTTAAAATTAGGCCTTTATTGTCATCTTGTTAGTTTTGTTTGAGAGTTTTTTCTTGAATGAGCTCTCCATTGTGGGCCCTATGATTCATTGATTTCCCTAGTTAGGGTTTGGTTATTCTAACATAATATTAGGTTATTAGCCTTTTCTCTAGTTGGTAAATTTTGAGTAGCCAAAATGAGCAGGGCCATTGATCTTGAGGTTGATGATTAAGGTCATAAACCTTCTCTTCATATTTGTTTATATCAAGATATTCTTATATTTACTGTAAAAATATGAAAATAACATAATATTGGAAAACCCTGAAAAATGGAATAATTCATATTTCAAAAAAATACTTGGAATTGGATTTTAAAAAAAATCTTCGATAGAAAAATGCGCTCTAGTTGAATTAACGGTGAATCCTTAAAAATGTTTTGTTCTTGTGGCGGGTTTGTGAGATTCTTGGTGACCTATGCTTGCTCGGGTTTTGTTTTGTAGATATGTTCTTGTAGGTACAACAGGTATATCTATCATTTCAACAAAGTTTGAAAGCTTAAACAATAAGATTTTGGGCCTACATCAACCTTGGGGAGTTGGAACTTCATTAGGGAACGTGATATGTGAGACATCAACTATTTAAGGGTTGTTCTAAGGCATATAATAGATCAAATTTCACATTTTCAGATTTTATTTAAGGCCTCTACTTCATCCTATCGCATATACCCCTTCACCTCCATACTTCTAAGTACATCTCATACGGTGAGTTGACATTGTTTTGATCGTTTTCTATAAAGTTTTTGGATCATATTAACTGCCACAATCTTATAACAACAACTAGATATTAAAGTTATATTTCTTGGAATCCATAATTAAGTGTTATAACTCCTACCCCTCTCCCATTGTTGTTAATTCTTTATTGTTTTTACTCCATACGACGTCGATCTTTGTTGAGAGGTTTCTTGGGAAAGGTGTTTGGATGTTGTTTAAGCAACTGCATATATCTACCATCGATGTAAAGGACCCTCCCTTGGTATTCGGAGTTGACATAAAGTGTCGAGGAGCTAGGTTGTGGTGACATTAGGCTCTATCTCCTCCAATGCTTATCACTCATTGCATCACGATCCGTGACATTTGGTCCAGGTGCTATTTTGAGTGGTAACATGTCTTGGCTTTGTTGCCGAGGACGCTTGAAGATTGTTTTTTTTTTTACAAAGAGGGTTGTGGATTTAGATTATAAAAATATTGACTGAATCACTGGTGCTGATACAACAAATCTAGCTTGTAGCCATGCCAGGAAATCCTATGAACTAAATGTTCAAAATTCCAAAATTCATTAAAACTAAACATATAGCCTCCAAGACCTGAATGACAACCTTCTTCTTGCTGCAACACTTCATTAAAATTCCCATTGTCTTTGCCAGAAACGTCATGTCTACCCTTCAACAGGATGGTTAACTTCTTCGAGTAAGGATTCATGCTGGTGAAATAAGCATTAATGCATCTCATCACTAGAATAACACACTTAAGGTAGATTGGCTCCTTGGATAACACAATTAACATAAAGATCATTTTTGTTGAGACGGGTAGCCTTGTTGGCAGCTTGATTTGCCTTTTAATTCAATGCTCGCAAGATATGATAGGAATTGATTGATTGAAAGGAGAAAGTAATATTCTTGATTCACTCAAAAGTCTATCTAATTTCAAAATTTTGAGCTAGATAGGAGAATTCATATTATGTGAGTCTCTGAAAACCATGGCTTCATCCACACCAAGGTTTTCCAGTTGCTTTAGTCCTTGCCACATGCCACAGGATTCAACCATGTTGTTTGTATCAAACCTAATGCTCTAGGAGTAACCTATTTCAATGTTTTCTTTGAGATTGTAGATAAACCCTCCCCCTCCTGCTTCCCTTGGATTACCTTTCGAAGCTCCGTTGAAGAACGTAAATCTTCCTCTCCCTTCTCCAATTTTCGAACTATGACTGGTGGAGCCTTATCTCCCAAACTTCATGATGATGGATCACAGGGATAATGCAATATTTAGCGATATTAAAGCAATTTATCCATTTTGATTCTTCCGAACTCAAATAACCACATTTTAAGGAAGGGAGAGGATCCGAAGATAGTCCCCCATAAGGGATTGAGATTTGGAGACAACTTGTGCTAGAGTATGTGCCATTTCATTAAAGATTCTGTTATTTCATTCAATCCAGAGCTCCCAAACCATACATTTTGGTAAACTCCACCATCAGTATTTGAGACCGGGTTTCTGAATCAATGATCGTGGGGATTTTTGGTCCCATATGATGAAGAGGTGTGTGATACAATATGAGAGATTGAAGTTGCAAAACCATGGTGCTATCACTCGATCCCAAACTTTCCGAGCGAAGAGACAATCCAGGAACACATGATCAAGCATGTCATTGCTCTCTCGGCAAAGAGGGCGCTGGAAGGGGCCTACAAACCCCATTTTTTCCAAGTTTTCACCTGTGAGTATGCTTTTATGAACCAGAGTCCACACAAACCTATCTACTTTGGGTAAACTTCTATAGCTCCAGATACGCTTCTAGACAAATGGATTTCCAAGAATGTTAGGGAAAGCTGATAATATTTTGTAACCTTACGCTTATGCCGAGGAATAAGAGCCTGATGTGCCCCATACTTGTTTATCTTTGGTTGCTCTAGAAATGGTTGAGTCCCAGCAGATAAGAAAGAAGCTGTATTTTTTCTCCTTCGAGAAGAGGAGGGAATTTAGGTATGTCCCAGGTTTTCCAGGAAGAGGAGAGATCATTGTTCCAAATTGAAATGTACTAGATTTTTTTGAGTCCATGGTTTTCCATCCAAGCAAGGATATTCTGAGTTCTAGGAGCGACGTTGAGTGGAGGATTTCCCAGGATAGACTCCTTCCATATGCCAAATTGTTTCCCATTTGTAGTGATCTAGGTAAAGTCCTCTTTGAACAAAGGGATATCTTTTTGATGAAGTGTAAAAATAGGAGGCCTTTTTTTGACAATGATATCTTTGTCCAAACAACGCAGTTTGGTTCTAGAGAAGTATTTTTTCTTGAGAACCTGACTACTCCAAGAACTCTTGCTTCCTATTATTTTCTAGAGAAGCTTGGCACCTAGGGCCAAATTCTGGAATTTGGGATCACAAATATCCATCCCACCCTCCAGGATCGTATTTTGAATCTTTTTCTAGCTTACTAGAGCAAATTTCTTTCCCTCGTTACTTTTCCCTCCTTGCTAGAGGAATTTTCGAAGCAGTCTGTCGATTGTCAACAAAATTTCTGAGGGTGCTAGCAGAATGGAACTTTGGTAAATATGAAGACTATTCAAAACATATTTAATTAAAGTCAATTTCCCTGCCAAGTTAAGCCATATTGCTCCCCAGGAGATAATTCTCTTTTTTATTTTTTCCACCAGAGGGCTCCAATATGCTTATTTTGGAGAAGCTTTAAAAACTGGGACACCAAGATATTTCGAGGAATCCAAATTGGTGACACCCTCGATCCCAAGTATTTGAGAAATATCATACATCTCTCTTGGGTTAATGTTCCAACAATAAATCTGGCTTTTCTTCAAGTTTATCTTACTTCCTAAAGATTTACAATATGAGTCTAACCCGAATTTAAATCTTTGGCAATATTTGAGCTTGCACCTCCTAAGAGAATAGTGTCATCAGCATACTAAGCATGATTGATATCCTTGGATCCACGAGCCATTCATATACTAATTAGATCCTGTTCTTGCCGAGATCATTCCAATTGAAAACTGAGCATCGATGCTTGAATCGCATAGAGGAGAGGAGAGAGTGAACATCCCTGGCGTAGTCCTCTGGAAGCTTTAAAAAAGGAGGCCGCTCTATCAATGATCAGAGGGGAAATCCATGTTTTGCTAATGCAAGCTTTAACCTATCGAATGAAAGCAGGATCAAATCCAAATCTCCTCATTACCTTAAATAACAAAGCATGTTGGACTTTGTCAAAAGCATTAGCTAAATCAATTTTTACCGCCAAACCTTTTTCTCGATTTATCGTGCTAGAATGGATTGCCTCCTAAACCAAAATAATGTTGTCCCAAATTTTCCTTCCTTTAATGAAGCCTCCTTGATTTTCTGGAATGAGAGTGGGGAGGATTTCTTTTAATATTTTGACCATTATTTTGGTGATGATATTATAACCTATGTTGCATAAATAAATTGGTCGAAATCTTTCAAAGGAGAGAGCATCTTTTTGTTTCGGTATGAGGGCTAGAAAGGCTGAATTAGTGCTTCCTCCAATCTTGTTAAAGTTTTGTGATTTCATCACCATTTTGTGCATATCTTTGTAGACAATATCCCAACAGACTTTGAGAAACCTTGCTATAAATCTGCCGGGTCCAGGTGCTTTATCCTCTTCCATATCCTCCACCACACTCTTTACTTCTTCTAAAGGTATTGGCTTGGTGAGATTAAGATTATCCTGTCTTTGCAATAAGAGTGGGACTAAGTCCATACTGCTTTGACTCTCATGGGCTTGATATGTATAGTCCTCCGAGTAAATTAGGCCAAAATTCCTAATCGCTTCTTCTTTAATTTTATCAAACTTAGAGATCAACTAAACTTGGGCCTGTATCTCTTTAACATCTTCAAAATGATTAAGAGCTTCGGCTTGCTTATGAAAGTAAGTAGTGTTACGATATCTTGCATGAAGCCAAAGGCTTCTTGACTTTTGTCTCCAGTATTCTTCTTCCTGCTAGCAGCCTGTATGCAAGGCTTGATGTAGGAATACCTCTTTGTCAAGCTTGTGCTTTGGTAATAGGAGCTGATCCCAAAATATGCTGGTAATCTTCCAACAAATGCTGGGCTTCTGATCTGGATTGAGAGGGAAAAATAAAGTGTTTTGACCAACCCTTGAGATCCTGTTTAGTTCTACTAAGCTTCTCTTCCCAAACAAAGAAAGAAAAACCTGAGACCGGGGCTGACCAAGATTCTTTGACAACTTCCAAGAAGTCATATTTGGAAGTCCAAAGAGGGATAAAGAGAAAGGGGATGGGTCCCAAATTAGAATCTTTTTTAAATTAGAGAAAAAATGGTTTATGATCAAACCCTCCAAAAGACAAGATCTTAGAGGAGGAGTTTTGGCCCAATAAAAGGAAGGTGTCCTAGACAAGAAACCTGTCTAATATAGCAGCAATATGGCCAGGGCCAACGCGCTGATTGGTCGAGGTGAATTTACCAATGGATGGAACGATATCAGTTAGATACCAATCTAAGATGAGCTCATCAACTTGTTCTCAGATAGGATCCCGAAACACCGACCATCATCTTTTTTTTTCCAGATTGGTACAAGCTTACATCAAAATCTCCTGCTAAGATAATATTATCCAGATGAGTACAAGTGGCAACTTCACGAAGGAGATCCCAACAAGCCTTTTTTTTTTTCAGACAAAAAAGTAGGAACATAAATATTAAAGAGACAAACCTGGACACCTGATTTTTTGTGAAGCAACCGAGTGAAAATCCAGTGAGAGCTCGACTTATTGTCTAATAACTCAAATTTTGAAATGTCCCAAAGGGTGCCGATTCCTCCCGAGGATTCTCTAGAGATGAATGCTAGTCCTCCTCCTTTTTCCCAAAATTTCAAACTTGTATGGAGGAATGTTCTTTCCTCCATCTTTGTCTCTTGGATGAGTAGTAGGTCTGGTTGAGATATACAGATCAAATCTTTCATAGCCTCTTCCTTATTCTTGCTACCCAATCCCCTACAATTCCATGAAAGAAACTTCATTACTTTCCTTTGAGTGAGGTAGGGAACCCTTTAGAGGGTAGCCCTTGCTATCTGGTATTTATAGAGTTCCGAAGAATCCTTTCTAGCATTTTTTGGAATCCTTGGAGCTTGTCCTTGTAAGTGGCTTTCTCCCTATGTTATTTTGCTGATTTCCATCCCCTTGCTGATTTTTTCTTAGCATACACGTTCTTTCCTATTTCCCCTTCTTCTTCTTCTTCAGACTCTTTGAGTTCATATTTGTCTGTTGTTCCCTCTACAGTTTCAGTTTCCTATGCGTCTTCCGCTACCGTCTCTTGATGGGATGTCGAAGCAGTCCCTGTTTCTTCCTCCGAGGACTCTTTATCCTCAGCCTCCTCAATACTCATGAGAGTGACAAAGTTGTTCTTGCTAGATATGGGAGGAGTTTGTTTGACTGATTTTTTTTTGGGGGGAGGAGACATGAGTGGTCGTGGAGGGGACATATTTTTAAGCTTCTTTCCTTGACCCTTGCGCAACTTTGGGATTTATTTTGAACTTCTTAGAAGCTTGCAACCTTTAGTTTGTTCCATTTCTGGGTGGGTTTCTTGGTTATGTGGACAATTCCTGTGGAAGTGCCCATATTCATGACATCCTCTACATTTGAAAGGAAATTGCTCGTAGTCCAGTTTTTGGAAGTGTGACCAGGTTCCAACCGTTAGCTTCATTGCTTCTGGGAGTCCGATTTCTAGATCTACTCCACACATATTTGAGCACAAACATACTAATCCTTTGGGCTTGCCGTGTCGATAAATCGACCCAAGGAATTGCATATTGACTTCAGGGATTTGGGATTCCAATTATTAAGAAAATTTTGAAGTAAAAAATGGTCATCATAAGGGATATATTAAAATATTATGAACAAGACATTTTATGGGGAAGGTATACTTGACAACTCATCTTTCCATTACATTAAATGTACAATTTAGATAACCATGGTCAAGTTACATACTAGAAACAAAAATAATAAAAAATGTTATATTGAAGTGTTTAAAAGCTAATTTTAATTTCCAAAAAATGTGTAATACTTGGATGCAATCATGTCCTTGAACTTGGAGATCACTTTTTATAATAAAATATAAACACATTGAAAAAACNAATATGTTTTAATAATAAAATAGACACAATGAAAAGACAATACAAATATATATATATATATATATATATATATATATATATATGTATATGTATATATATATTTTCTTAATTTTTTTATCATAACTTATGTTCATTCGTTTTTTATATAATTTATGTATTTTTATGATATAATTAATTTAGTATTTGGAAACTAAAATTTAAGATAACATGTCTCTTTTTAATTTTTTATTATAACTTATATTTTTTAGGTTCTTAATAAAATTTACATCTAATATGTTTAATCCATTATTCAAAAATTAAAATTTAAAATAATAAATATATGTGCATTTTTTTAATTTAAATTGTTTATTTTTTTATTAAACCAATTTATGTGTTTTTATAATAAAATTAGTGTAATTAAATCTTCAACATATTAACTCAATATTCAAAAATTAAAATTTAAAATAACAAATATATGTGTATTTTTTTTAATTTAAATTGTTTATTTTCTTATTAAACCAATTTATGTGTTTTTATAATAAAATTACTTTAATTAAATCTTCATAAAATACGATATTTATGATTTGTATAAAAAATTAAAATTTAAAATAATAAATTTGTGTATTTTTAATTTAAATTGTTTATTTTCTTATTAAACTAATTTATGTGTTTTTATAATAAAATTACTTTAATTAAATCTTCATAAAATATGATGTTTATGATTTGTATAAAAAATCATTAAACCAATATATATATATTTTTTCTATATTAATATATTAATCACATATTATTATTTTTTAATTTTTTTATACATTTTAAAATATATAGAAATATTTTAAGATATTCATTATATACTCTAAATTTAGTGTGCGTGTCAGCTAGAGGAATCAACAATGACGCCATTTTTGTACTCACGTGATATAGGGTTGATTTCGACGGCTTCAGTATAAGTCCTAGGCACGACCAACTATGGGCTCAAGATTTGCGTACATTTCATCGAGACTAGAACCGCCGACTTTCTTAACATCTCATTTGCCTTAATAAAACGCGTAATTGTGAATCGACCTACATACCTACATCCCTACCCCTTATTAATATTTATTACACATTCTAAATTTTAAAAATTTAAATTTTGATTTTAATATTTTATTTTGATTTTAATATAAGTTAGCACATATATTCTATACTTAAATCTAATCTTTAAAATTTGATTTTAATAATTTAAAATTTGAGTTTTTCTTAGTTTTTAATTAATTAATTGTAATATAATTTTGTAAAATATTGCATTTTAATGTATATATAAGTTAATATTTAATATTTTAAACTTTGATTTTAATATTTTGTATAATGTATTGTTTTGTAGTTTTTAATTAATTATACTATAATTTGATAAAATTACATTTTAATATAATGTTTTGTTTATATTTTAGTTTTTAAATTGGGTTTTTTTATGGATATATTAATTTGTTATGCTTTTTATTGTAATTTTTTATATAAATTTAATAATAAAATATTTAAAAGTATTAGAAAAATTAATAATACTTAAAAAAACAAAATAAAATAAAGTTCAATTAAAAAATATATATTTATATGATATTTTTGAGATTAAGTAAAATAGATGAATTTATCATATATTTATAATTAAAAATGTATAAATAAAAGATATTTTTAACATTAAAAAAATTAGATAAATATAACATATATTGAAAATGTGTAAATACATGCATATTATGTGAAAAGATATATATTGTCTTTTTCAAAATATATGAAGGGACAATAATATATTTTATTGAAAAAGTGTAAAAAGACATTGGTAGTTTACTCTAGGTGTAAAAGTACTTGTAGACTACCATGGTTAACCATAGATTTTGACCAGCCTTTTAGAATATGACAAATAAACAATCTTAACTCAAGTAATGCCAACTCAACTATTATAGATGTCATTCGCTAGATTGTGATTGGTTCTTAAAAAATTGGTTTTAATAGTATTTTTCTTGTTTGAAGGCCCATTTTTTACCTCAAAATTCCCCTAATGAGTGCATTGGCAAGTTTGACAAACAAACCCAGACTGGGACGATTTTAGGGATGTCTGCAGCAGGGTGAAAGTTTGGAGTCCACCTATTCAGATATAGACACTGTGGTCCCATGAAGCATGGGCCACTCCTGAAGATCATATCTCTATTTGCTTTAGATTCAAAATCAAACATAAAATATCCTCTTCCCACTAAGTAAGAGGACACATTCAGCGAGATTAATGGTCTCCAATTTATTTGGACCCAACCTTTAGTGGTTTTTGGGGAAGGCCATAGCCTAGTAAATGTGCCAATCAGAGCTCGATCTGCCAAGGACAATGCTACTTCGATGGTGTCCTCAGGAGGGAGGGGAACCATAGGGATATCATCTTATTTCTTAACAAACATCAACGACATAGATCCGAGGGATTTCTTACCTTGCTAAGGGACTAAGCGCGAAAATGTAGCAACATCTGAAGGGGAGGAGGAGGACAACACCGATACACCCTCGTTGGACGCCATAGCCGGAGCTACGTATCAGCTGTTGCAAACTCAACCTAGAAATTTAGACTGAGCCTGAGCGAGCAGGAGACGACATCACTGCTTTTCGAGATGCTTTCTAGATCAGTCCAAGGATTAATCACTTAGTTATCTACGGAAATATCTCCCAATGGAACAAAGTTTTGTTCGCTAATTCAAAGACGTTCCCAGACCAGGGAGCACTGATTCAAAGTTCTGATCGCTAACTTGAGAAAACTCTCGAGACGCTTAAAGATTGTTACATAATAGTTGGGGCACATTATATAGGTCAATTTTTTCATTTCCTTGGTAATAATGACAAATTTGGTAAGAATGTTTAGGTAAGTTTTTGTTTTAGTTCTTTGAGATTATTGTTAAGAAATAGCCTTGCAGGTCTTATCTAACGAAGCCACTTAAGAAAAATAAGAATAAAGAAGTACACTTCGATATGGAAGCCTCAAATTTTGATGACCTTGTTGGGTGTAGAGGTGAGCACATACATTAGTTAAAAAGAAGAGCTCATCTTGATGACTCCACATATTTTGGCATCAATAAAGAGATAATGTGGCCTTTTTTAATGAACCATGGATGCACAATTGGTTTGATCCACTGGATTTCTCGAGGATCCTGGGATATCCTAAACATTTCGATGGTGACACCTGGAGGAAATTCATACGAAAATCTATGGTCATGATGATTTGACTGAATGGCATATTATATTAGTTACTGGAGCTATTTCAAAGTTGAATGTGGTACATGAAGATGTGAAGATGAATATGTTTAAGATATCTCTTGATTTATCCAACAAAGATGTGAAAATTTGGTACAATGGGATTCCTAAGAAAGAAATTCACTCGCTTGAAGAGTTGATCAAGGTTTTTTGTGAGAGTTGGGATCCTTATTTTGTAAGGGATATTGGGTATCCCATTAACATGGGAATATCTAACTCGTCGGTTGAAGATGAAGATACTGATCAAGGTAAACTTCTGGAAATCTCTCATGAAGAAGTAATTGTTGAAGAACCTTTGGTCTAGGATTTTGTCAAAGAAATTAGGTAACTCCATGACGAAGATTTAAGAGAAGGAGATTGAAGACAAAACCTGTTTGAATATGTCCAATAAGAAATCCTCGATGGTTACCAACCAATGGTTGATGCATATATGGAAGGACACGAGGAATATTTTATGGAAGAATATGTTCAAAATTTTGAGGAAGTTGATGAAGACGACATCTAGAGACCTAGGATTGGAAAGGATGTTACTTTTAGGCACAAAGATCAAGAATCCCTAATTGAAGAAAGTGAACAAATGGTGAGTTCTTCTTATTGTTGTTTTGAAGATTCCTATGATATCTTGGGCCTTTTGAAAAATGGCACGATTCCTCTACGACACTTATGGAGGTTTTTTGACCCTCTCATTTGTGATTCTTAGAGGTCCATAAGTGTTGTGATTTATCTTTCGAGCCATGGATGTTTTGAAAAATATGTCCACGAGTTTTTTCCATATACCGAAGCAAATATATTCTTAATTTGGATCAATGAAATCTTGAGAAGAATATGAAATCTTAAAGAATCATGTTCGATTGAAAAGGGTGTTGAAAATATGGTTGGTGAAGATGTAGTAGATATTTCCCCTAGTCTTCCCCTTATAATGGAGACTTTGGGGATAACCTTGAAGAGTTCCATGGCAAATTTTATCATGTTGACGAGCATGTATGAGAAAACATTGTTGTGGACTTGCAGGACATGAACACGATTTTTTCGACAAATCCATGAAGATAACGAAGTCAATATTGAAATTTTTTTGGACAATGATCTTTGACGGGGTCAACTCTTATTCAGGTATGGGTGTAGTGTGATTGACCACACAATATTTTAGTGCCTTATATTTACAAGTGATTCCTATAACTTAGAATCAACCGGCTGATTCCCTAGTAGGATATGCTTCCATTCTTTACCCTTGCAAGGCGGTTTTAGAATAAAAACTAGTACAAGTAATTTTCAAACCTTTAATTCTTGATAAATTTGAAGATTAGCAATTTTTTTATGACAATGAGCAAATGCATAGGTTTATGAACATGGTAAAATTATTTCAGACTCATTATGCATGGTTCATTGCTAGTTTTAGGGTCATTTGGGGCAACAAATAAAGATCAGTGATCAGGATTATGATGACGATAATTTGTACTTGAGCCCTGTCCAAGATTGGATAGAGGGGGCTTGTGAAAGGGTCCCTTCCACTTGGCATGAACTTATAGGAATTTAGCTTTGTGATCCCTTCCATTGTTCCAACCCCATTCGATGAAGGTAATGACATATACTTATCTCGCCATTGACATGGTTTTGTCTCATGATAATTGTTATATTTTCTTAAGATATGATTAGATTATCTAGGATCTTTATCTGAAAGAAAAACAAGTGCAAAAAAATGCAAAATATATGAAAGATACACAAGACACAAATTTTAATCGGGGAAACCATAAAGGAGAAAACCCCAAAAACTTCTTCAGAATAGTAAGATGATCTAAAGCAGTAATAAGAAATGTTCAACAACTATCTTTCTCTCCTCCTCTGACTGTCTCTTTCTCTCTCATGCGCCTTAGAGAGTGTGTGAGATGTGTATAAATGAGGGAGAGCACCTCCCTATTTATACCATTTCAAGTAACTGACCAAATATAAGACTCGAGCCTACATGTCATCTCACATGGGGCCCACTTCTCTTAGAGAGACCACAATTAATATTACATGATGTTACACTGGGGACTATTGCCTCGAATTACAAAGGAGGTTGTACCTCAAGATCTATACACAATTTAGACATCCCGTAAATGGGTAACACACATCCCCAATGGGGGTACAACAACATACAATGATAATATACATCAGAATACCTTCCGAAGTTACAAATACATCAACACTCCCTCTTAACTAGGAAGGTATTCTCTCTCTACATAGTCATCAACACATCTAGTTAGGTATTCAATGAATCATCATCATCACGGAGTCAGAGAGTCTTCATTATAGCTGCTGCCATCATCATCTTATAATTTGGTCATCATCCCATACTATCTATCATTAGAAGTTTCTACAGTGCGATCCTTTTTCCATGCTGGATGTAGGCCTAGCCCTATGCTAGGTCTTCATCATCTTTGTGAGAAAGCCATCAAGTAGGTACATCTCAGGACTTATTATATGCCTCTTGCAAAACCTGCAGGATCTCCTAGGACTGATTATATTCTACTGCAAAACTTGAAGGAGCATCCCAGGACTGATTACATGCCTTGCAACATTTGTGTACCCTACTATTACCTCATCATCTTCAGATCTTCTCATCATCACATGGAGCATATCCCAGATACACATAACACATCACTTACATCAACTACCATGGGAGGCCCCATCTTCCACTATGTCAGAAATGCTTCAACACTTACATCAACGACCATGGGAGGCCCAACATGCCACCATGTCGAAAAGGCTCCAGCACTTATATCAATGACCATGGGAGGCCCAACCTTCCACCATGTCGGAAAGGATCCAACAATTACATTAACTACCATGGGAGGCCCAAACTGCCACCATGTTGGAAAGGCTCTCAGCACTTACATCAATGACCATGGGAGGCCCAACCTGCCACTATGTTGGAAAGGCTCTCAACATTTACATCAACGACCATGGGAGGCCCAGACTGCCACCATGTTGGAAAGGCTCTCAACACTTACATCAATGACCATGGGAGGCCCAACTTGCCACCATGTCGAAAAGTCTCTGAATACTTACATCAAGGACTATGGGAGGCCCAACTTGCCACCATGTCGAAAAGGCTTGTGTGTATCTGCGTCTTTCGAAATGATCACTTCCCCTTGGAAGGAACCTCGATCTAAAGAACACAAAGCTTCTCTATAAAGTATTCAAACTTCAATATGGCCATTTATAGCATAGAATCACATCAGGACTTATTACATCCAAGGATAACCTGCGAGCTTCACCAAGGCTGGTTACATCCGAGGAAAACCTACAAGATTGATTACGTCTGAGAAACCTACGAGCTTCTCCAGGATTTTATGCTCAGACATGTCTCACCGATTATGCTAGAACTCATCACTCTCTCTTTCAAGAGATCTCGAACTGGATCACATACTGGAGCTTCACTTCTCCTCTCCGCATCATACAAAAAATGCAAGTCATATTAATCAAATCAAATAGTAGCTTTCAAAATAAACATACTACCTCACAAGTAGCCGAGCAAGTGGCAACATCTTTTTCCTTGGCTGTACTCAACACCATGCATGACTACATCCTGCCAAACCAGTAGACCATACTGGATCTCCAATTGAAGAAATAACCCAAAGTGTTCTTCTTTTCAGTGGCGCTACCTCACTACATGCTTTGTAACTAGGCGAGCATTTCTTGGATCCGTCAGGAATTGGATCAGGGTGTTCAAAACAAAGCATATGTATAGTCTTGTATTCATCAGGAACACCAATGAACAACTCATCTGATGATACATCGTGGCATCAACCATATATAATTAAGCATCACATAGTAGCTTCAATTTTGATGCCATAGGCGTGGTTATCGCTAGTATTCTGAATTTATTCAGAATCTCCACTGCATACTTTCCTTGACTAGGGAAAATTCTCTTCTGTATTTTGCCACACCTCCTTGCTTAAGAAGTAGTGCATTATCCCTAGGTATTTTCATCTCTAACTTTGTAGCAAGTATCCTTCTTGTATCTTTAATGAGTTCCTCTTTTCATGTCAAGAACAAGTCATCGACATATAACAATTGCATTACTGGTCTTCTGCTTTCAACCTTGAAGCAAAGGTTGGAATCATATTTTCTCTCAGTAAAGCTTAGGGTCATCAGTAATATTTCCATCCAGTCGTACCATGTCGAACCTGAGGATCTTTTGCAGTCACTCCCTTTGAAATGGAGCATCATTCTCCCTCTGCATTTCGTACTCTATGTATTGAAACATTATGTAATGGAGTGACAAGTAGCTTCCTCTGCTACTAATATTCTATGTCTCCATCTAGGGTCACTGGATACCAAGATCCTCTATATTGAATTTTTTTTTGTTGAAAATTTCTTCTCGCACCCATTTGTGAGCTTGTCATCCTCTGTAGGATTTCAACTTCAACCTTGTAGCAAAGGTTAATATCTTCATCACTCTAGGTGATCTTCAAGCTCCTCATGTATGTCTTATCCCATGGGTGCCTTCTGAGCTCGTACAAGGCCTTATTTAATTTGCACCCATGAGTCTTCCTGTCATGTGTCTCAACTCCGAGTGGCTGCTCTACGTACACTTCCTCCTTGATTACACCATTCAAGAATGTTGTCTTGATGTCAACTGGTGTATCTCCCATCTCATACCTGCACGTATGAATCTATTGAAGTGTACCTCACAACTGGTGCAAATGTCTCCTCATAGTCTATGCCTTCTTTTTTTGAGAAGCCTCGTGCTATGAATCTTGCCTTGTATCCCACGATGCTTCCATCTATTGCATGCTAGATCTTGTAGATCCATGAGGAAGACATTATGAAATTCCCTTCAGGTCTCAGAACTGCATCCTAGACACCATTCCTCTTGATCAACTAGTACTCTTTGATCATAGTCTCCTTTGATTTCTTCTTGGCTACTTCTTCATAGCTGGAAGGATCTACATCAATGATGTTTCTCAATAGTGTCACATAACTATAGTGTGACTGAGGCCTCTTGCTTTCTTTGGAATACTATTCTTCATCTTGGATTGTTTCTCGTTCCCAATGTGATCTTCATCTGTCGAGGTGGATCTACCATTCTCTTTATATTCTTCTGAAGATATTTATTTCTCCACGATGTCTCTAAGCCGAGAAGCTTAAGGTTCTTCTTCTGAATTTTCATTACTTGTTCTATGGAATGATCTACAATTCAAGTTCAGTTGCATGATTAGAAACATATGATAATTTCCAAAACATATTAATAATGACAAATATATGTCACATAGCTATGCGACTATTTTAGCCAATGCTACAACATTCATACAATAAATTCTAGATGCTTTCTACCCTAATGTTATTAAGAGTGTGTACTACTCCTAATATTCCAACAAAGAGGTTTCAATCTAGATAAGTAGTAATGGAATGTTGTACACCATCATTGAATTCTTACCCATTATGTGTAATTCAGCAGTATAAATGCAAAATACTTAAACATCAACTAAATATAAACAAATGTATAACCAAACAATATCATGAAATGACAATTGAATACTTATATTTATTTGTTTTGTGGGTAGACTCCTTCTTGACCATTCAACTTCATCATCTTCTTCATTCATAACAACATCATTTCTTATCAAAATGCTAAGATGGATAAGAGGTTATTCAATAATTGATTCCTTCTTATTCCTAATTGCTTGAGGGATCTTCTTTGAATCGTGGGAGATTGATATTCAGTTGCTCCCATATTCTCTTCTCTTATTACGAGTCGATCTTCTTCTTGTGTGCACTCTTACCGGATTCTGCTAAAGGCAATCAACTTCCTTTTGGCATGCATTCCTTGAGTGAATGAACCCCATGATCTTGGGAGGCCATTCCAGGAGGTTATAAAAATATCTTTTTCTTCTTCAATTGTTTCTTCATAGCATCAAATACTTTCTTTTGGTGTCTTCAAGGATGACACATGATGGATGAGATGATATCTAATAGAGTCTGTAATAATTCTCTTGCCTCTAGCCTTAGCCTCATCTCCCTCTGGCTCTTAGAACTTCGTTACTGAAATATTGATCCAAGTCATTTTATTCAAGGATCACGGAGGTCCTATACTTCCACACTTAGAAGTTGTCAGCTTCACCGAGTTTATCATCAAGGAGGTTGTGATTAGTCATTTTGAAATGAGAACCTCAAATGTAAATAGCCAAGATTTAGATCTTATCGATTTGAGGTGTCCGACCTGGTTCCAGAGCTCACTGATCTAGGGTTTGTCAGAGAAACCCTAATTTTTCAAACTTGGAATTTCAAACTTATGATTGGAAAAAAATATTACCCTCTTCAAGGCGAGTTGTCAAATGTACTCCTTTTATGAAAACAATGGAGGGAAGCTCCCGGAACAGGAAGCCCCAGGTTTCCAATTTCTTATGCAGAAATGACTAATATTGATTCTGCTGTATCGCCGAAGGTTCAGATCCTTAAAGTCTGAAATTTGTCACTACGATACCCTAATATGTCTTCTTTCCAACCCAACTAGTTAGAGTAGAAATGGATTCTCCAAGTGGGACTTATGTGGATTTTTCCAAGGTGACTGTTTTGGGGACTATTCAGAATAACAAACTTGTATGAAATTTGACGTGTCACTCTTTCACATTGTGGGTCTGAAAATGATACCACAAAAATTACAGTCTGCGCCCTACCTTCCACATCTCCCGAAATTTCGTTTGGACATTCCTAGCCCGAGATATAGCAAATCTCCCTAGGTCACCTGTTTATGACTCTATTTTGGAGGAGGATGGAACCCTGATTTGTAGGAACCATATCTTATGAAATATAGTAAATATGAGGCTAAAAATTTTAAACAGTGTACAAAACAAATTTATCTCTGGCTTGTAAAAGTTTCGGCTTCTGATCCTTGTCCAATATCGCGTTATAGAGAAGGTTCTAGGATTACTAAATTCAGTCTTCTAGGGTTTTCAGGTATGAAACCCTAATTTCCATTAGCTACCATTGTAGATGTATTTCAGTTACATAGTGAAACTTATATGATCCAGAAACTGCTACCACCAACAGATGCGGCCTAGTGAGGTGAGTTAGCCTATCCCTCCTTGCTTGATGATTTGTGGAGGGAACACCTTCAACTAGGAAGCCCTAGTTCCAGTAGATGCACAATGCCTTTTTTCAGAGAGGCTCTGATACCATGCTAGATTTTCTTAAGATCTGATTAGATTATCTAGGATATTTATCTAAAAAAATAACAAGTAAAACAAAATGCATAAGATATAAAAGATACACAAGACACAGATATTTTAATAGGGGAAACCACAAAGGTGAAAACCCCACAAACTTCTTCAGAATAGTAAGATGATCAAAAGCAGTATTAAGAAATGTTCAGCAGCTATCTTTCTCTCCTCCTGTGACTGTCTCTCTCTCTCATGCGCCTTAGAGAGTGTGTGAGGTGTGTATGAATGAGGGAGAGCGCCTCCCTATTTATACCCTTTTAAGTCACTGACCAAATATAATACTTGAGCCTACATGTCATCTCACATGGGGCCCACTTCTCCTAGAGGGACCACAATTACATATTACATGATGTTACACCGGGGAGTATTTCCCTGACTTACAACGGAGGTTGTACCTCAATATCTAGACACAATTTAGACATCCCGTAAAGGGGTAAAAAACATACCCAATGGGGGTACAACAACATACAATGATAATATACATCATAATATCTTCCAAAGTTATAAATACATCAACACTATTGCTAAAATTAAAGGAATAATCCCTAAAAGAAATGATATGTTAACGCAGATTCAATGGTGGTATGATTTCACTTAACTTATTTCTTTCACCATCCTTAGAGTACATATGTAGGATGTATATTAGATTTAGTTTCATTTTATTTTAACATGTACTTTTACTCATGCATTGCACTCGTTGTTTAACATTTCATTTTGATTTGAACAAGTTAGAACAAAAGTGTTGGTCTTCGATGCATTTGACATATTTGTTGTTAGATGTGTGTGTAGGTGTATAGGTTTAGATGATATAAAGGTTCTCATACACTCTCGAGAAGAGGGCATGTCCCATAGTTGGAGCCAACCATTATGCCCTAGATTATCTGCAAAATACCTTTTAGTATATAGTAGAGTGAAAGGGTCTTTTTCCATTGTAAAATACCAAGTCTAGGCTTTGTTATGTAAAAGTGTGAGTATAACGAAGCTCAAGACCCATGGTTTGGTTATGGTAGGTCCTCTTGGTTTTCATTCCAATAAGTGTTGGTTTAGTGGAATTTTTGAATGCCCCTTGATGGGCAGAAGTACCCCACCATGTTGGGCCATTTATGCTTTGCGTTGGTGTTCGATACTTCTTGGGATGGGACCATTAGGACACATGGGTTAGGTTCTCCTATCTGCACTCATGCCTATGCTATGTAGAAGGTGATTGCATGTGTAAGGGTTGTCATACCCGATTTAGCACACCTCATTTATGCCCACTTGGATCTCTCTTTTCTTGTATGACCCCTATTGTTGGTTCACATCTGCACCCTTCATCATGACACCATCCTCTTCAAGAAGCACCCTAGTTGAAGTAACGATGAATCCTTAAGGGCGTTTTATTCCATGGTGGATTTGTAATGTTCTCAATGATTGTGGTTACTAGGGTTTTGTTTTTCATATTTGTTCTTGCAGGTACATCATGTATATCCATCATTTCAACCAAGTTTGAAGGCTTAAAAAATAGGGTTTTGGGCCTAGATTGACCCCTAGGGGGGTGGAAGTTTATTACAGAATGTGACAAGTGGGACCACCATGTATTTGATGGCTGTTCTAAGGCATATACCAGATCCTATTTGAGGCTCATACTTCATCCAATTTCATATACCCCTTACCTCCATACCTTAAGGTACATCTCATATGGTGAGTTGACATTGTTTTGATTGTTTTTTTATCAAGTTTTTAGATCACTATTAACTGCTACAATCTTAGAAGTTAGAACAACAACAAGACATTCAAGTTATATTTATTAGAATATGTAATTAAGTGTTATAAATCCATATTTGTGATAAAAAATAGGGTATTTTTGCTACAAGATTTGTCGACTTCTTTTAGGAGCTTAGAAATAATTTAATAAGTCAATATGTTGATGCAATAGCTGGATTTTTTATGCAGATGCAACTCTATTTAATGTGGCAAGAAACATTTACTATTTGAGTGCATTGAAAAAAGAAGTTGAGTTTGGCAAGATATATGTACTCCCCAACTATGAGGCTTTAATTTTAAGAGTTCAAAATAAAGAGTATAAGTTGGAAAGTTGCATAATTCTAAGATGGTTGGTTTGATATGTGTCACAGGCTATTGATTAATCACTATTTATAATTTTTTGTTCAAAATGCATTATTTCGAAGGGGTAGCCACAATAGACCATAAAAAGACTTCATAATATAATTTCAAAATAATGGGGAAAAGTTACATCAAGGAATGTGGTTCAATTAGTTTCTAATAATGCCATGGATTATATGGGTATTGGAAAGATGATGATGTTGAAGTACAAAACAATTTATTGGAACCCTTGTTCGTAACATTGTAAAATATCGATGGTCTAATAAGACAATTTGTAGAGGAAAGAAGGAAAACAATTGCAAAATATATAATTAACTATTGTCTCACATTTAACATCTTTTTGAAACACACATCTAAAGAGTTATCGAGGCCTTGTTAGTGAGTGTTCATAACATATTTACATCAAGTTGAAAATAATAGTTGAAGAAAAATTTGGTCTAAGATTCTTTGTTTGCAACAATCATCACGAGAGGTCTCATTCTTAAATAATTCTAAACGAGGGAACATAGAATAAATAATTTTAAGCAACAACTTTTGAAATGGTGCTGCCACGTTTTTACAATAGCTAGTATGCTTTTCATGGTTGATAGTGACAATGTATGTCTTTGTTTATAAATGTATAGATCACTATAATGAATTGATTACAAGTGATTTTAATAATGTGGAAGATGAAGATAAGGACATAAAAAGGATGGTCGCTACAAAATAGAAGATGAGGTATTATCCTTTACATAGAACAACATTCTATTTGCACCATAGATTAATTGGGTTAAAAAGAAATAATGAAAGAGAATTTAAGAGTCGGTTTTACGAAGAGGTTAATTGTAACTTGGGGGGATTTGGGGGGCAACTTGTTTGAAACCATGACTTTATAAACTAACATTGTGACAACCAAAACCTTAATGTAAACTAGTTTTCAAATCTTGAATTGAAGCCATAGCTTTATTGATTCACATTCCATATAAACAACCTCCCTTGTTTTCATCTTTGGCATAGTTCTATGCATACGGTTTGTTATGATTCACATTGCATAGAAATAACCTCCCATGTTTTTATATTTGGCATAGTTCTATGCATACGGTTTGTTATTCGGTAGTTTGGCATATATGATTGACACCTTTGGTGTGCTTGAACATTGTTTTGTCTTTTTGTTGGAAGATGTTTGTTGTAATTATATTTCATATTTCCTTTTGAGTAAAGATGCTGTTTGGGAGATGTATTCTTTGATTTTAATGAAAAAAAAACCTCTATAATCTTTTAATAGTCTTTGTATTTAGAGTATCCTATATTGTACATTGATGATGGATGACACATGCTTTCGTAATTCAAACTGCTACAAGGTGTGACAACCTTGAGTGAGAGGCACATGTTTGGTTTCCTAAACTATTTCTATTTGACATTTACAATGGCTATGATGTTCTAACATAGTCTAGGGGGTGTTACTAAAGGTGTGACACCTTGACGATGCAAATTTGGCTTGGCAATTGGTGGGTGCATATGCCAATTTGGATGAAGCTTTAGGATTAGCCTCAAAAAGCATGTTTAATATTTAAGCATATATGACATGTATTATTCAAACATACATTTTGGAAAAAGTACTTCGGTTTAGGGTTTTGGCTTGGGCCATCACATATGTTAATAAATACAAGTGGTGATGATTTGTATTACTCAACAATATATTTTGAAAAAAAGTATCGAGGTAACCCAATTTGCCTTAAGCCATCACATATGTTAATACATAAAAATGGTGATTAAGGGAATAACTTTGTATATGGTAATTAAAAAGTGGATTATTAACAAGTACGGTAGGGTAAATATTTTGGTTCAATGGCATAATCTCATAAGGAATTGTGTTTACCAATAATAGTCATATATGAGGCTAGGTAATTCAATGATTGGATAGAACATGATCGTTATATCAAAAATTATGAATTAAGAGGGGGAATTTGATCACACAATATCACCACATTACATGATGATGTCAATCTCACAAATGCCATGTTATATTCGCTTTTGGTTTAAATCCACTTGTCATTTGGAAATTTAAGCCATGACATTTGGAGTCACAACAAATAACAAAGAAACAGACACAGATGGATTTTAGGTTGAGCTCTTCAAGCACGATCCTCATGATTTTGGTGATCACTTTGCTCACCTATTTAACCATGCTCTTCGCACATGTTTCCCACATACTTAGCCCATCACACCATTCACTCAATCCACAAATTGTGTTCTAGTGTAGATCCCAACAACCATAACACTATCATGGTTGACCACATGTTCTTGAAGCTCTATGCTATTTTATTCATTTGAAACTTTATGAGAAGCTTCAACAAATACAACTACAAGCTAGAGTTAAGCTCAACAGTTTAAATAATTGACCATACTCTCACCCTTAGTGTTATAATTGAGGAGGCAATGCATTTCTTTTTGAAAGTATGTTGTTGTTTCATAGACTTTCATAAATATTTTGACTCTTTCCCTATAGCAACCCTTTTCTAGAGGCTCAAATCCATCAAATATTTGAGACCTTACTAACCACCATCATGCATCTGTTCACCACCATTTTCAGGACATTCTATCAAAGATGTTTGTTGTGGACACGTCCTTCATGGTTCCAAGGTTGAGAGCTTTGTTTACTAGAGTTTGAATGGGCCTTGGTTGAGAGAGTGCATTTTCTTCTTCGTTGCATCATTAGATGCAAATAGATAGTCCCTCTACCCATCATCCTGGTCGAGATTGGGGTTCAACCCCTTTGACTTGATAATGTGTTCAAACTTATTTCACTTCTATATCAGGTTCAAAGCAAGGAAACTTTTAGGGACAAAATTTAACCCATGGGCTATTTTTCCAGGTTTTTTTCCAAGAAAAGATTTGCCAATTTGCATTTTTTGAATCCCTGTTTGGCCCAATTTTGACGGGGTAAAATTTTTCACTCTAAAAATCACCAAATTATTATATAAACTACATAAAACCCTTAGAAATTGAATTAGTTTTAGAAAAATATTTCCAAATAGTTTATAGTTGACATTTTAAGAATTGGTAAGATTTTCCAAGGTTTATACACTTTTTAATAAGTATGCATCCTTAAAATTTTCCATGGTTGAAAGTTTCACCAACTTGACAAAGTGGTTGGACTAATATTCATACCTATCCTGCTATTCATCGAAGTCCATTGCTTTAGTGAGATCATCATGGCATGCTTGGTGTTGGCTTGTGAGGGTATCAAATCTTCTAGAGTCTGTGGTATTTTGATGGATTGACTTCCTCCATTCAGATACCTTCTTGATGCTTCAGGTCACCTCTTATCTACTTGCCCATAGTTGAACAATATCATTCGATATGGAAACTACAAGAAATTTAAACATATTACTTGGATAAACCCACTGGGTGGGTTAAATCCAAAGATAAATTTCTCTGCTGAGCACTTTATGGAACTAAGAGATAGATTCATTGTCTGGTCTCTCTACATGTATTGTTATTTGATGCATTCTCTTCTTATTTCTTGGTTTAATTCATAGTAAGTTTGCATTGGATTTGGGTGGATATGGAGCACTATAGTGATCGATCATATACAAAATCCAAGGGAGGTGCCATTGTATTTTTAAAGAGTTATAAACCCTCTACAGTTTATTCAAGTACTTCGACCACAAATTCTTGGTCTTATATAAGTAGGAGGCTCTCAGGGTTCATTCCCATACTATCTAGACACTTCCTAGTCAATATCCACTTGGGATATCACTACCCTTTTTATGGTGCTCCCATATGCTAGGTGTTTGCACCTGTGCTAAATTTTGAAGTTTTCTACATAGGCATCTGCACTAATTCCACATGCAAAGGTCTAGATCAATAAAAGAAGGGGTAAGGTCAATTTTTTTTCATGTTATATAACCCGAGTAAGTGCTGAGCAGGTTCTGAAGGATCCATCCCTGGTCAAAAGTGAAGAAAATAATAAAAAAATCCTTAGGCACAACCTTGGAAATATGCCTAAGTAATAAAAATCGGATCAAGGTTAAAAGCTGACAGCAATGGACGACCTGGATGCACAGTGGAGAAAATCAAAGGCCCAAAATTGTTTCTACCAAGGGAAAATCGAGAGTGGAAAAGGAATGTCTTGGTTGTGAACATTGGTAAACCCAAATTCCACTTTCCACAGTCTGAGATCTGACGACCCATAATGTTTTCGGTAAAGATCAATGGTCTAACAAAGGGTGGAAGCAGAAAATGCAAGAAATTTGGTTTGAAAGTTGGAATCCTGAATTCCGATTTTCGCAGTCCAAGATCTGGTAGTTCATAGAACTTCCACATATATCAACGATTGGGAAAGGAGAAAAAGGGAAAAAATCGAAAAATGGAAATACAAAAATTTCGGCCGCAAACATTTGAGAATCCATGTTCCATTTTCCCCTAAAGGAGGAAGTGGAAAGGCAGAAGTGGAAGTATCAAGTTTTGGTTATGAAAAATAGGGATCCCGCCTTCCGCTTTCCGCAGCCCGCATCTTTACCTCAGATCAACGACTTGAAGAATTTTTTCCTAATATCGACGGTGCGGAAAAAGGGAACATGTGCATGAGGTAAGAATAATTCCCGATATGTAGAACTTGGTCGGACTCAAATATTTCAATGGCTAGGATTGAGAATGGGTTAATATCAACGACATGTATGTATTTCACAATCCTAACTCGCGCAAAGATATCAGATCTTTGCCGTCGCGAAATATTATACAAGCGACATACTTAACGGTTGGGATCAACACTCAATCTAGATCTATGGTAGGTGTGCATTTCACAGCCAAAACATGCACAAGAGATAAAATATTCGGGGCTGCAAAATCTTGTAGACCCTGAACTTTTGAACGGTGGGGATCTAGGCAAATTTTTGATCTATGGCCCACATTAATTTCAGAATGGGAACAAGCAGGAAGTTTATCAAGTTGGTGGCTTGCAAAATCGGGTAAGAGCCACTCCATTGGACGATTAAGATTTATAGTAGATAAAGATCAACGACCGGAGTGGATTTCGCCAGGGGAACTAGCACGAGCTAAGTAAAATTATCAAACTGCAAAATCCTGTAGACCTCACACTTTTGAATGTTAGGGATCTAGGAAAATTTTAGATCAATGGTCCAAATTGATTTTGCAATGGGGACAAGCAAGGAGTTTATCAAGCAGGCGGATTGCGAAATCAGGTAAGAGCCACTCCATTGAACGATTAATATTTATAGTAGATCAAGATCTACGACTGAAGAACAATTTTGCCGGTGAAATATGCAATGAGGATTAAAACTGTTGCAGATCATTGGATGTGCTCTGAACCATTGTTTTTCATCAAGCGAGCTTGGGTTACATATGTCAAAGTTTCATTTTTTGATCCACCACGTGCATCTCAACGTGTTTTCCTGTTTTGGTATTGTGATCATGGTGAATCCTCCAGATCATAAGTTGTTAGGATTTTATGTGTGCGGGATCCATTCCCGATTAGGGTAAATGAGTTTGGTTCTATTTAGAGATTGGTATCATGAGCCCATGACACTATAAATATACCCTCGAAAGAGGAAAACAGGGTTTGGCATTCATTTTGAATACTCTACACTTGGTTTTGTAGCTCTGCAAGTTTTCTTGGTAGCACTAATGCAAAGTATGTCCTGAATGTCTGAGATTCACCACAGTGTTCACTGTTCAGTCTGTTTTTCCCTTGTATGCTTCATTTCCATGTTTGTGTAATTTATGCTAATGCATTTCTAGTTGTATGCAAGGAATTTATCCTCTGTTAACTGCTCGTTGCATCATATAATGCATTTTTTTGTGTTTATGGTAAATGTCATGGAATTCATCCTCTGTTAGATGCTCCAGTTCAAATATCATCCTTTATTGTTGTTTCTGCTAAAGGCGGCACAAGAGATTCATCCACAGATAGGTGCCTCTTGCTTCACTGGGATTCTCCTCATTTCCCCTTGCCATCTCTTTGAAGATATTATGACGAATACTAACACCTATTTTGCCTCAGACAATGAATGTTATCACTGGTCATTTTTGTTGTAAGTCCTTGAATGTTTCAGGTTTTGACTCTATTTCCCAATGGTATTTGATATATGTTTGTCTTACAATATTTAAATTTACAAACATCTTTGTTTCCATAAGAAATATAGCCTTCTGAATGCTCGCTTAAAGCCATATGTGTATGTGAATGTTCTTGTGACAAAGACAGAGCCCTCTTTGATTGTATAGGCTAGAATACAGTATAAAGTTTGGTTTGAAATGGTTACCCCAGTGATTCTCCTACCACAACCATAGGAAAATTATTGGGTGATAACACTAGGGAGAGGGCCAAGAGATAGATGAATAGTAGTCTTAGCTTCAATTATATATCGGTACGAGCTCATGGGACTATAACCAATTCTCAAAGGCCTCATAAGCATTGTCATTCTATTTCAAACCTCAACAACCAAATGATCTCACCCAACATCCAAGAAACAATGCAACACATAGTCTAGTTCCTGCTCCTAATAGTCTTGTAAAAAATGGGCTTCAAAACAATAATTTTTCTGTAAAAATCAACTTTATAAGAACCAATAGGATTCAAGATGATGATGTAACCATAAGGGTAAATAATTTTGGAGGGAAATGAAAAAAAATATTTTGTCTTTTGTATTTTCAACTTATCTCCTTGTATAATTACTCATGTTGAGTGTGAGCACTTGTTCGATGGATAATTAAATTCTGCACTCAAGGAGTACCCACTTGACATACTTTTGAGAGACGATTGATATGAAAAAAACTTAAAATACATAAGAAATACGTTTTATTTATTTATTTGATATATTTTGAGTTTTTTCCTATTAGGAATCTCTCAAAATTATGTTGAGTGGATACTCGAAAGCATAATTTAAATCTGCACTCATCATGCTCACATCTAAAATTTGAGTAAAACTACAAAGATATAAATTAAAAATACAAGACAAAAAATATATATATTTTTTCTTTTCTTAAAAAATTCATAACATTTATTTTGTTATTTTTATAAAAAGACATTTTAAACTTCAAAACTCCTTTAATGCATCCTCTTTTCAAATTTACTCAATGATTCCATAATTTTGTTTTATGCTTTATCTTATAACAATACTTTACTTTATGCATCTTGCTTCTATATAAGTTGTATTTATGCTTGCTCAACTTTTGTTATGACATCATTATATTTGGAAGTCTTATTAAACTAATTTATTAATTGGATATTAAGAAAATTAATTTATCTTAATGACACATATGAATTGATGCATCATATATTATAAATATATACAAATTATTTTTTCCAAAATAAAAAGAAAACTATATTTTTATTAAATATATGTCCAAAATAGTTAGGCGAATATATCGTAATACTTATAAACACGCCTTTCAAAAGTTATAAATGATCAAAATTATAAATTAAAACCATTTCATAAGCGTTTTATTTCCCTCTCTTCAACATATTTAGTTTTTTTCAGAAAAAAACTCTTTCAAATAATCCATTACCGTTTATTCCTAGTACTTCATTAATTTCAAAGGCTACATGATGCATTTTAGTTTCAATGAATCAATTATGAAGGATTGGGTTCGTTGCTGATAATTGAAGGAAGCTATATAGACATAACCTCCGATAAAGAAGCCTCATACAACCACAGTGACAATTCTACTTGCAGTTGGACATATATTTTTCACATTCAAACTGCTACTGTGGACTCGGTGATAGGCTCTCGTTCTTGCTCTCCTGTGTACAAGGGCCGCTATGTGCAAGGGTACAAGTTCCTGGTTAGGAAAAAAAACCTCCGATCAAGAAGAAGTGTTACGTTTTGGTTTTATTGGAGAGCATTTGACCTTGGAATATATGTGTGGCTCTACATCGGTTTGCAGAGTTTTTTTGGAAGACCTGACTTGGTTTATTGGAAAGATTACTATTCCTGGGGTTTCTCAGAAAAAATTCAAAAAGTGTGTAAAGAAAAAACTCGAGCCGTTAAATCTTATATTGGGGAAATAAACTAGTCTTAATGATGTTGTTATGAACAGTGAAATGACCATGGTAAGGCGGTTTTCGGGACATAGAGTTGGAGAACATGGCCTTAAAGAATGGGTCTCATAGAACTAGAGTGATTCCTTAGGATATGATCCTGTTTGTTTTGTTCTTTCTTATGGGTGGTTTTACTTGAAATTTAAGCAGGCTCTATCATGCAAAACAAAATTATAATGGATCCTGGCGATGGGATTCTTGCATATTATTTCTCAAGAGATGGACACCTATTTTTGTTGCTACTTCTAATAGGTTTGATCATAAGGAGAAAAGTTTTAATCCATCTAAATTATATTTCGAGAAGATTATGCAATCATATGCCTCAAAATTGGTTGATAATGAGTGGCAGAATCTGGATACTGCTGATGATATTTACTCCTGTTTTAGCATCGGAAGTGGTTTTATTGTTTAAAGAGTTTCAGGAGAATCCTACTAACTTGTCTAAAATTCTCTAGTTTGAACTATTAAGCATACATATGAAGATGAATCAGGTATGTTCTCAATTTTGACTTCTTTACGTTTGGTTTCCTTTTATGACCAAATTTTAGGATTGTTAAAAGATGCTCCATTTGGAACTATTAAGTAGACATCTGAAGATGACTCAGGTATCCTCTCAATTTTGACTCCTTTACGTCTGGTTACCTCTTATGACCAAATTTTAGGATTGTTAAAAGATGCATATGCGGTGTCTTATGTTGGATTTTGTGCAATTTCAGAAACTATTATTATTGTTCTTCTATTGTACCTCTTATGGGAAATGAAATTATTGTAATGAATCATACAAACCCTAGAAGAATAATGTAGACCTTGGGGAGAAAAGCAAGCAAACGAGAAGATAAAATAAAATTATAAAATATAAATGATGTTTCTCCCCCAAGAGAAATCGACCCTAGTCAAAATATTAGTGGAAAATATGTATAAATAGGAGGCTCCCCTCCTCATTATTCCATACAGTAGCAACAAAACAACACAATGAAGTTCATAGTTTTTTGGTAGAGAGAGAAGTTCACATATATTGCAGATGAAGACTATTTTCAGGGTTTCTATCTTTGGAAACCTTTTCCATATTTTCTCTTTCTTCTTCATTGTACTCTGATCTCAGAATTATCATCTCTAGATGAAGGTTGCTGGGTTTTCTCCCATTTGGGTTTCCCAGGATAAAAATACTTGTGTTATTGTTCTATGCTTTGTCTATATTCTAGTGATCATATTGATAAATACAATTAATATATGCTGCTATAATCTTATGAAAATATAACATGGTATCAAAGCAATGCTAGAAGAAGCCATTGCCGAAACTTTGTAAAAAAAGCTGTCTAAAATAGTGTTTCATCTTTCAAGGTTTTCCCTCAACCTTTTGGCAGAAAAAGAGCCTTGGGAATTTCTCTCTAAGGAGGGCACATATTTTTTTGAAGACATAATTCAATTATGAGAATTTTTAAATTTTGACCTAACTCTACAACGACAACAAAAATTACGGTTTCAGTTTTTGACCTACTCCCTCCACAGTTTTGGCTTGATTCTACCTCTTCTCAACTCTCCTCTCTAGGAAACATTTATCCGTGGGGTCAATTTTCCAAAACTCCAACCTTCAATTTTGACCTTGTCTCTTTTAGGGTTTCAGATCCAGAGCTACAGTCAAGATGATCAGCATGAAGGTTGAATATCATCTGGAAGGAGCCTCCGACTTCATCGCTTGGAAGTATAGGGTTGTTCTACTAGAAGAAAATGACGTATTACAGTGTGTAAATGAAAATGTCCCATAATTAGAAGCCAAAGAAGACAAACCTCACTGGAGGAAGAATGATTCCAAAACAAGAAGGATTTTGGTGGACTCAGTTAGAGACCACTTGGTTCCTCAGATCTCAGAAAAGACAACACCGAGGAATATGTTCAAAACCTTAAAGAAGCTATTTGAACACAATAATGTTAATGCGACTCTTACATTGAGGAAAAAACTGTCGAATATGAAGATGACAAAGTCCGATAATATTGCCTCATATTTCATGAGGATCACCGAACTTTGGGACAAGCTAAATTCCAATGGATACAATATTGAAGAAAAGGATCTCATTATGACCACCTTAAATGGTCTCCCACCATCTTGGGAGTCTTTCATCCATACTATAAGTGGCCGAACCAAGTTTCCCAAACTTGATAACCTATGGGAAGAATGCACTCAAGAAGAAACAAGAATCACAACACACCAAAGACTTCATGGCGCTCAACATGAGAAAAATCAAGGGTTCATATCTCATGCCAAGGAAGGAAAGGGAAGGGGAAGGAAGGCCTTAAATCACAAGAATCAAGATAAGAGATCAAGTCCTCCCCTAGATCAAAATAAACAAGATAAGAAGGACTTATCTCAGATACAGTGCTACATGTGCAACAAATACGGTCATTATGTTAGTAGCTATTGAAGTTCAATTAAAAGAAAGCATGAAGCTTCAACTACTGATGTAGAAGAAGACCCTCCTCAGAAGGAGCCAAGGAAGGATGATCGTTCAGAGTTGTTATTCTAAATGATATGAAGATCCATACTGTGATGATAGTGAATCAAGCATATGAATACCAATGGACTCTAATAGTGGGAGCCTACCCACAAAACTACAAAAGATAAGTATTTGATTTTACATGCTCTAGTAGATTAGATCTGGTTGTTTTTTTTTAATATGTTTACACATATATACATTTCTAAATAGATTTTCATGTTGCACAACCCATCTAGGATGACAGATCCATTATAACACACTGGAGTAGTACACACTTTTAATGGTATGATATAATGTATACCATAAGCATTAGGATAATCTCCTTACGTGTGTTGTGTCAAAGCATTGACTAAAATCTTTCCTACACTATTTTTTAATACATTGATTATGAAATATCGTTAACTATCTGATAGGATTTGATTTGTAGGGAATTCCATGACCTACAAGGACAAGTGATCCCATTGATATACAGATGGAACATAAGTAGAAATCCTATAGAAGCATGTATTATGACTCTCAGACCCATAATAATCTCATGTAGAGATTTGGTGATCAGAAGCAGAAAGATTCTACGAATCTCGGTGTATCTACTGCTTCAACAATATTTACTCAACCGACTTCTGAGAGAGAAAGGGAGTTATCCCTCAAAGACAAGGATTCTAGTCTATTACATATGATAGAAAATTGATGACACTGATGTCTTGATTCGAACAAGACAATTAAAGGATCCTTGATGAACCTGGACGTCACCATGATGGATAATTACTTTCTAGTCTACATTCATGTGCCGAAGTTAGAAAATTCAGGAAAGAAGGGAACATCCATGGGATATTGCAAGTCATCAAAGGATTACAAAATATACATCCCAGGATTGAGGCAAATCGAAGTGAGTCGGGGTGTAACCTTTGAAGAAGAAATGGCTATATGAAAAAGGAAGAGGATCAGATATAGAGATCGAGGATGATGAAGAGATGAGATCATATCCCCCTCCAAATATTAAGAGGGAGTATGAAGAAATGAATAAATTGATCAGTCACATTGATCCAGTTGAGAAAGATGATGCTACCACAGATATGACAATAAGCTGGAAAAGACCCAAATGGGAACAACATATTTTGCAGAATGTAGAGGAGCATGAAACTCTGCATGGAGCAGATGGTAGTATTGAAAAATACAAGGCTAGGTTTGTAGCAAGAGGGTTCTATTAGAAATATGGAGTCGATTATGATGAGACATTTTCTCCTATGACTTGATATACTTCCATCAGATCGATTATTGCTATTTCATCTATGGGATGGAAGCTGTATCAGATGGATGTCATGACAACCTTTCTCAATAATATTGTTAATGCATTACTTCTTAGAAATATAAGTATGATAAAGACAGAAGAATATTTTCCTAGGTCAAGGAAAATACACCATAGATATATAGAAGAGATTCAGAATGTTGGACTGCAAGTCCATAACTACTCCGATGGATGAAAACTTGAATAAGCTGAGAGATTCAACTTCAAATTCAAATTTGATCACTATGTATCACCAATTGATTGGGTCCTTCATGTATATGACTAACATCAAACCAGATATTTGTTTTGCTGTGAATGCCCTCAGTCAGTTCATGTATGAACTGATACAGATTCACTGCACTGCTGCAAAACATGTGCTCAGATACTTACATGGAACTATGGGATATGATCTATGATATTCTAATATTTTGAATTGAGATTGAAAGGGTTTATAGACTCACATTGGTCTGGATGCACTGCAGATAGGAAGAGCACTTCAGGATGTTGTTTTGTTTTGGGTTCTGTAGTAATTTCCTAGTACAATAGGAATCAGAACTCAGTAGCTCTCAGTACTGCAGAGGCCAAGTATATTGTTTCCAATTCAACATCATGAGAAGCAGTCTAGCTTCGTAAAATTCTTGCAGGATTGTTTTTCCAGATTCCAGAACCAACCGTGATTCACCGTGATAACCGGATTTGTGTGCAGATGTTAGTGAACCCTATATTTCACGACAGGTTGAAGCACATAGAGATTCAATATCACTTCATACATGATATGGTGTAGAAAGGTGCGGTCGAGCTCCATTATATTTCGATAGACGACCAGACTGCAACCTCTTCCCAAGATGAAGCTTGAATACATTCACAGATTACTTGGAGTAGAAGAGAGCAAATCCCTCCTTTAGAGGGAGAGATGCCTGAGAGACATTTACCATACTTTTTCCTAGGTACCTCTGCTCATCTAGTTTCTTAGCCAGGTATGGGATAAATCCCATTAGAAGATGAGACAGATAGGTAGTAGATGGTTGGGTTCACATAGGTGCCTCTACTCATCTAGCTGTTCAATTATGTATGGTAGAAATCCTATCGACATATCAGTCAGAAGGTAGCAGATGGTTGTGTGATTGCACATAAACTTCTACTCATTCAATTTCTCAGCTAAGTATGGGAGTAGCCCATCGAGAGATGAGACGAACATGCAGTAGATGGTTGTGTAAATTTACTCGTTCAGGTTCTCATCTAGGTATGGGAGTAACCCATCGAAAGATGAGATGAACATGCAGTAGATGGTCGTGTACATTTACTGGTTTAGGTTCTGAGCTAGTTATGGGAGTAACCCATTCGAAAATGAGATGAACATGCAGTAGATGATCATGCACATTTATTCGTTCAGGTTCTCAACTAGGTATGGGAGTACCCCATTGACAGATGAGACAAAAAGGTAGTAGATGGTTGTACACAATTGCTCATCCAGGATCTCTAGTCAGGCATGGAAGTATTCGATCGAAAATAGAGACATATAGGTAGCAAGAGAATTTCTCTCAGACATATGGGTATAAAAAATTCATAAAGACAACCTTTAGTACGTTTAGAGATGGTAGAGACAATATAGATACATAGATAAAACCTTGATGATCATGGTGTTTATGAAGACCAAAGAATACCTCCTTGTTGAGAAGGAGTGTTGGAGTTTTTGCAACTTCAGAATCTATTCTTATTGTTCTTGTATTGTACCACATACGGTATATGAACCTATTGTAATAAATCATACAAACCACAGAAGAAAAATGTAGAAATTGGGGAGAAAAGCAAGCAAAAGAAAAGATAAAATAAAAATTATAGAATAAAAATTATGTTTCTCCCCCAAGAGAAGTCAGCCCTGGTTAAAATATTAGTGGAAAATATGTATAAATAGGAGGCACCCATCCTCATTATTCCATACAATAGCAACACAACAACAAAATGAAGTTCACAGTTTTCTGGGAGAGAGAGAAGTTCACATATACTGTAGAAGAAGACTATTTTTATGGTTTCTACTTTTGGAAATATTTTCCATATTTTCTCTTTCTTCTTCATTGTACTATGATCTCAGAATTATCATCTCTAGACTAAGGTTGCTGGGTTTTCTCCCATTTGGGGTTCCTAGGATAAAAATACTCGTGTTATTGTCATGTTATTGTTTTGTGCTTTGTCTATCTTCTAGTGATCCTATTGATAAATACAATTAAGATATGCTGCTATAATCTTATGAAAATCTAACATCTTATATGGACCCATGACCCTCCATTGAGGTTAAATCTAGATTTTGTAGAAATATTGACACAAATTTCAGACTTTTGTCAAACACTTAGTTTATGCAGATTTCAGACTTAAAACTTGTCATTAATAAAAACTCCTCTCATTCATTTAAATCAATAACCCAACAAGATGAAACACTGAAACTAAGTCTGTAGCAGCGGAAAAATCACATAAAAAATAACATACTGATAAACCCATAAAACAATAGAAATTTGATCAAAGTGACCCTGAAAAAACCGCACCATGGGGAAAACCAGTCCAAGATAAATTTTATTGAAACATTTATCAGGCATAAAATTAATTTACAACAACATTTATTTCATCATTAAATGACTATACCTGATTCCTCGATTTCTGTTCCCACCTTGATTTCCATGCCCAGATGACAGTACGACCTATACGACCTGTACTGTCTATACGAAATTGTACGAGTTGTATGGATTTTCATGCTTATGAATTTTTTTCCCTTCTAAAAAATTGTGCCTAGAATTTTTCTCAAAATTCATGCCATTGCTGTACCATACAACTTGTACAGAACAATACAACTCGACATAAATAATTGCCTTGGGAAATGTGCCCAGATCCTTAAAAAATTTCTGCTTGGGATTTTTTCCCACTTGAGAAAAAAATTTCTCCTTGGGATTTGTTCCCACTTGAGAAAAATGTAGCTCCTTCTCTCTCTAAAAATACCCCATCCAAAAAAATGCTCACTCTTGGAAATGATTTCTTTCAACTTGTCTTACACACTACCCTAGGCTCTCTCTTATAACTTGTGAGTGACTTTTCACCTTTCCCATTCCCTAAATCCAAAGGCCAAGATTAAATCTTTCCTTTTCAAGATCAAGGGTGGAGACACTTTTCCCGTAAAGCAGTTACATTTAATTTTAATAAAGTCACCTTTACTTTATGAAACAAGTGCACTTTATTTCAAAAATTCACTTTATAAAGTCAAAACAAGTGAATACTTTATAAAAAGTTTCATTTAATTAAGAGTCACTTTAAATTTTATAAAAAAACATAATAAAGTCGAGTAGCCTAGCTAGTGCGTGGTCACTTCCGCATACAAGACAAAAACATGCGGAGTGCCTCTAGACCTAAATCTCTAACACTCCCTCTTAGCGAGGGAGGTACTCACTGCCATCATCAACAAGTCCCATCCTCAAATCCATCACACTATTCATTGTAGGAGATGCCTTTGAACTTGTAACCAATGCTACCACCTGCATTGAACTTGAATATCAAGATAACCTTATGGCATCCACCCTGAATCTTGAGCTCCTAGGATAATCAATTCTCCACTCTTGAGAATTAGTTTTCTCATTCCAATCAAGCCTCCTTCCAGTACTCGGAAGAGACTCCATCTCTTCCATCGGAACTCGAGACCGTACCCTTGGTGCCACTACAGCCTCATGAGTCTCCTGCTCCTCATCTGACTCATGAACTGTGAGTTGTGCGCTGAACTTGTATAGCTCACCGAACTAATCACCAATCAACTATGGATCAATCAGTCACGCCCTCTTCGAGTATATATAAATATGACGTAGATCATCTCTATCTGGAGACATGTACACTTGTCCTCTCCAGAAAAATGTCGAATACCTTGCATTTTCCAAGGATGAGATTGAGAGTAAGTTTATCCTCATCCCTAGAACAAAGAGGAACCCATCTTAATCAATGTATCATGCATAACTAAGTTGGAATCTGGCATTTCCAACTCCAGGCACTGCACGTGCTTGTCCCCCTTCTGACTAAGAGAACCCGTCATGACTAGTATCATAAATGATACATAATATGCCATATTCCGTTCATATGACATGAGCCTCCACTTTCAACATACCAAGTACCATTATGAACCGCTCCATTGCCACCGATACTAGAAATAAGGGAGAACAACGAGAGCTCCTTCTTAAATCTTCTTGCAAAGTCCTCTTCTTCTGCTGTAGCTGCAACGGCTATATCTTTCTCCTCCTTCTTCATCTTCTTATTCTCAGGACACTAAGAAACAAAGTGTCCATACTGGCTGCAAGAAATACATCGAACTTTGTTCAAGTCCTTCTTGGACTTCTTCTTGCTCTCAACAGAAAGAGCAACATTCCCTTCATTAGCACCCTCCTTCTTTCCAATGCCTTGAAATCCTTCCTGTATCTCCTCCCAAGTGAAATCATCCCATAATATGTTCCAATCTAGAAGGTTTTCTCGAGCAACCACACACTTCAAAAAGAATTCCCATTCCTTAGTGAAGCATTTCAAGGCTATCCTCACTAACTCAGAATCATAAATGACTTCTCCAACTGCAACTAGCTCATCTTTTATCTGGGCCACCTTGGTAAGAAAAGACGCTACACCCTCACCCTTGGCCATATTGCTTCCCTGCAATTTTTCCTTGAGAGCCATTATCTGGTTCTCATTTTTAGCTTCATACAAGCCTTTCAATGTAGTCCACATTTCATAAGCAGTCTTATTCTTAGATACATGTGGAATAAGGTGATCCCTTATACCATTTAGGACAACCTTTGGGATTTGACCTCTTTTACCTCATGCATATCCAAAGCAGGATGATCAGTATCAGGATGAGGCGTTACCATGAGGCTAACTATGATCCATAGTTTGTTTTCCTTGAGAACAACAATCATCTTGAATTTCCACTCCAGTAGTTGGACATACCATCCAATCGATCCTCATATCTGATACAATCAACCATCTTTGCTATCAAAGAAAAAACATTGACCACCAAAAGAACAATAGCTTCACTCTTCCCCACTACTTGCAAGTCACATCCAGATAAGGTATTCCAATATACAAGTTGTTAAAAAACCCAAGAACCCTTTCCCAAAAACTCAACACTACCGTTGTACCCACAATCAATTTTTAAGATAGAGCCTCAACTCTGATACCATGTAGAAATATTGACAAAAATTTCAGACTTTTGTCAAACACTTAGTTTACCCAGATTTCAGACTTAAAACTTGTCATTAATAAAAACACCTCTCATGCATTTAAATCAATAACCCAACAATATGAAACATTGAAACTAAATCTGTAGCAGCACGAAAATCACATAAAAAACACTAGACTGATAAACCCATATAACAACACAAATTTGGTCAAAGTGACCTTGGAAAAACCCCACCCTGAGGAAAACCAGTCGAAGAGAAATTTTTTTGCAGCATTTATCAGGCAGAAAATTAATTTACAGCAGCATTTATTTCAGCATTAAATGACTATACCAGATTCCATGATTTCTGTCCCCACCTCAATTTCCATTCCTAGCAGAAAGTACGACCTGTACGGATTGTACGGAATTGTACAGAATCTATGCATTTATGTGCCCAATTTTTTTTCCTTCTTCTCAAAAATCGTGTCCAGAAATTTTCTTGAACCTCATGCCACTGCTTTACGGTACAGACTGTATAGAACAATACAACTCAATAGAAATAAATACCTTGGGAAACGTGCCCAACTCCTTGGGATTCATGCCCAGTTGTGAATTTTTTTATCCTTGGGATTTGTGCCCACTTGAGAAAAATGTAGCTCTCTCTCTCTCTGAAAATACCCCAACAAAACAAAAGATCACTTTTGGAAATGCTTTCCTTCAACTTGTCTTGCAAACTACCCTAGTCTCTCTCTTATAACTTTAGAGTGACTTTTCACCTTCCCCATTCCTTAAATCCAAAGGCCAAGATCAAATCTTGCCTTTTCAAGATCAAGGGTTGAGACACTTCCCCCCCAAAAGTGGTTACATTTAATTTTAATAAAGTCATCTTTACTTTATGAAACAAGTGCACTTTATCTCACAAAGTCACTTTGTAAAATTAAAACAAGGGAATATTTTATAAAATGTCCCATTTACATAAGAGACACTTTGAACTTTATAAAACAACATTACAAATTAGAGTAGCCTATCTATTGCATGGTCACTTCCACATACAAGACAAAAACATGCGGAGTGCCTCCAGAGATAAATCTCTAACATATTTTAGGCCCATTAATGCTTTTCTTGAAACTCCCTCGGAATATCCAAAGATGATTATGGAAGAGGAATATAAGCTTAAACTTAGACATCTATAAGGGGGGATGAATATTTCAATTTTTTTTTTGACATGAGCCGAGGCTTACATATGAACCTTGAGCCATTAAAATTTGGTAATAGAGGGAGGAGATCTCTTTTTCAAAAATCCCAAGGAAAACGATTTTATTAAGGTGGAATCTGGTTTGCAAAATTCAATCATAGGGATGCTTAGAGTAATGGGATCACAGTCATTGTTTAGTTAATGCTCTTATGCTCTTTGAATTTTAGAGGTATAGATAAAACCTAAAAAAAATTAGCCATTCGTAGGTTGATTGAAGCAAATGAACCTGATATACTTTTCCTTGAAGAGACCATGTCCTAGAGCGGGAAAATAGTTAAGGATCCACAAAATATATTGGAAGGTTGGGATTTCTATTATTCAGATGCTAAAATTTGTTTTGTTGGTTTGATTATTGGTTGGATATCCAAGGTTTTGTCTCTGTCAAAATCTTGATATATGGATTCAATTTTAGGTAAGGAATTTCTTGTTGTTAATATCTATGGTCCTTAGATATAGTTCTCTTATGGGACAATTTTTTTTAAAGGGAGATTATGGGATATCAACATATGAGAGTATTAGGATTATTAATCCTCCCTTGTCCAATTTGGTCATATGTCTAAATCAGGAGTCATGTCTAAATCGGGAGTCCATCCAGTCTATTTTTAGTCACTAGTACCATTGGGTCCACTTGGCCTAATTGGGGCACATGTTTTAGTTACTAAAGTGTGGGGAACACTAATTGAGGCCTACTGCCATTGATTGCACTTGCATGCATTGGTTTAGGAGCCTCCTAGACCAATCCCTACAATTTAGGATCGATTGGGAGTGCCAATACCAACCAAGGTCAGTTGAGTTGAGTTGGTGACTAGTAAATCTAAGTTAGGAGTTAGTTACATTCAATTCTAGTCCTCTACATTCAGTTAGCGCTAGGTTTGTGTGGCTGCATGCAGGAGGGGCACATTTATCACCTACCACAGTCAGTTAGCCTTAGTCAACACTGAATGTAACACTTGAGTTGTGTTTCAGAACTCTGATGAACTCCGGTGATGGTTTAGACAAGGTCAGTTAACCTTTGATTCCTCCGATAATGATTTAGACAAGGTCTTAGTTGCCTACAATCAAGTAGAGTGTAATCAATTCGAATTTCCTCATGTGGATTCGAATTTCTTGTGGATATTTAGTCATTGTACTCCATTGTAATTATTATCTAATTACTTTTTTGATTAATGAAAGCATTCACAACAGCAAGCCATTTTTCAAACTGTTTCATTCTTCAATTGCTGAGTAAATTGTGTGATCTATCTTGTGAGTTGTGTGTTTGTCCACATATCTATGTGCTCAATTTAATATGGTATCAGAGCCTCAGAAAACAAGGCACCTCTCTTCCTTAGATCTCCAGCTGGATCATTTTTTTTGAGCAAAATTGCTCCTTCCAGTACTGCACCAGAAGCGGAGAATTTACCACTTAATATCCCAAGTTAGGAAATTGTTTATCAATCTTGCTTGATCAAATATGATGGGTGTGAAGGAAATTCCAAAAGTGCATACTGTCGACCTTATTTGTATGTTTGATTGTGTGACAGCTTATCAGCTCTTCTCACAGCATTCGCTACAAGCAACCCTTTCTTCTCATTGCATTCACTACAATAGCCCTGTCCTTCTTACTGTATTCAAAATGGTTCATCCAGTAGAGCCTCTCACTCCCTTCAACTATCACTAGTGGAAGGAAGACATAGGGGTACTGATCCGCACCAAGAAGCTCTTCAGACTCATAGAAGAAATAGAGGCAGTGCCAGTTTTGAATCATGACAAAGAAAAGTACTGGAACATGCTTGATGAAGCTCAAGGATACTCATTCTCCTCAGTCTCTCGAGATATTCGATTCCACATCCAAGGATTGAAGACTCCCAAGGATATTTGGGACAAGATTTCCTCCTTATTTGATAAGCAGGATGAGATGAGGTTCCATCAGCTAGAAAATGATCGGATCACTCTTAATCCATCCAACTTCGAATCACTAAATGAATTCTTCACAAAGTTCAAGAACCTGATATATCAGTTGAAGCAATGAAAAGTGGAGAAGGATGAAGATCAACTCATCCTTTCCATTCTCACAAATATCAATGCAGACTACTCAATATTTGCATCAAGCTTCCAAACAGTAAGGCTCACTACTCCAAATTGGAATATGCCCACTCTTGATGCCTTCATCCAATCTGTCACTTATGAGAATGATAAATTGATCCAAATGTGGATCATTCGATCTTACAAAGATCAAGCTCTGGTTGCAAGAGGATATAAGGTAGTGAATGACAAAGGGAAGCAAAGAGATGAGTCTCATATGAAGAAAGAGCAGTCAAAGGAGCCTTCAGGTTCGAAGAGAAGTAAGAAGAATGGCAAAGGCAAGGTCCTCTGCTCTTACTATGGAAGGGTCTTTCATTCAGAAAGCTCCTGTATGAGAAAACAACTTGATGAAATGGCTCTTCTTTTGAATAAACATAACATTTCTACACTTGCTAGCGCAAGGAAGGATGACTCTGAAGAATAAGATGAAGAATACCAAAGGAAAGGCCATGCAATGAAGGCTTGCTGCTCATTAGCACATGTCTTCCTCATTGATTCTAGAGCTTCCAACCATATGGCTGCATCAAAAGAATCATTCTCTTCTTTTCAATACTTTGATGGTCGTAGTATTCAAATGGGAAATAACAGTGAAGTCCAAACAAAAGGGAAGGGCTCTATCAAGATTGAACATGGAAGGTTCAAAGATGTGCTATTTGTTCCCTCCCTAGATTCAAACATGTTATCTGTCTATCAGATGACCCATACTGGATCTCCAAAGTGAGTGATCTTTGGTCCTGACTCAATGGAGATCACATATATCTCTACTGGGAACATCATAGTGAAGGGTGTTGCAAATCATGCCTCAAAAGAATATGAGTTCTCACATTTCATGCCTCCTTCAGAACTAGTGCACTCTCAGTAGCCACTTGCAAGAGAAGGTAAAATCATTGCATCTACTTCTTTTGCAGATTCTAATAGTATTGCAGATCCATCTTTATCAGTTTATGAGTTTGAGATTCAGGGTGATTCATATCTAGATTCAGTCCCTACTTCCAAATTGGAATCTAGGAAGATGACTGGAAACCCACCTGACACTCCAAAAGGAAAGACCCTTGCACTATGCCATGCAATCTTACCTCCTTCAAAGAGATGCAATCGAATCCCTGTAAGATTCTATATGGCAAGGGCTTAGTCTCACTACATTCAGAAGAATGGATATGATCATACACCTCTTCATCCAGCAAGAGATAAAGGTTATATTCCTCCTTCCTTCCATCATCGATTTTGGAGAAGAAGGAGAAGTCTACATGACAGGCCCTAGAATACCTGTGCACAACACACCATGCATGCTGCTTCACTACCTCACAGAGATGAAGATTGCAACAACATATTTTCAAGTTTTTCAAACTTAAGACCTGATTCTACCTGCTTAGATAGAGGGGGGTCTTTTTTCCCATGTGGTTTTTTATACAGCTCCTTATATTAAGCAGTTACTTTATTCTACTTGATGTAATGAGTGACCTATGGTCTTAGTTACCAGGGCCCACAGATTGTCCAAGTTAGCATTCAAGGGGGGTATTAGGATTATTAATCCTCCCTTATCCAATTTGGTCATATGCATAAATCAGAAGTCATGTCTAAATCGAGAGTCCATCCAGTATATTTTTAGTCACTAGCACCATTGGGTTGACTTGTCCTAATTGGGGCACATGTTTCAGTTACTAAACTATGGGGAACACTAATTGAGGCCTCCTGCCACTGATTGCACTTGCATGCATCAGTTTAGGAGCCTCCTAGACCAATCCCTACAATTTAGGATCCACTAGGAGTGCCAATACCAACCAAGGTGAGTTGAGTTGAGTTGGTGACTAGTCAAGCTAAGTTAGGAATCAGTTACATTCAGTTCTAATCATCTACATTCAGTTAGCGCTAGGTTTGCATGGCTGCATGCAGGAATGGCGCATTTCTCACCTACCATATTCAGTTAGCCTTAGTCAACACTGAATGTAACACTTGATTTGTGTTTTAGAACTCTGATGAACTTCAATGATGGTTTAGACAAGGTCAGTTAACCTTTGAGTCCTTCAAAAATGATTTAGACAAGGTATTAGTTACCTACAGTCAAGTAGAGTGTAATCAATTCGAATTTACTCATGTGTATTAGAATTGCTTGTGGCTATTTAGCCATTTTAATTCATTGTAATTATTATCTAATTCCTTTTTTGATTAATGAAAGCATTCACAGCTGCAAGACATTTTTGATGTTTCATTCTTCAATTGTTGAGTAAATTGTGTGATCTATCTTGTGAGTTGTGTGTTTGTCCACATATCTATGTGCTCAATTTAATAGAGAGGTGCTATGAATTTCTCGTAGGATTGCTATGAGATTTGGGGGATAGTAGCACAAAAGGATTTCCTGTGTGACTATTTTATACAAAAAGTTGGAAATAGTGGGTCTCTTGGATATAAAACCATTGAAGTTTTCTCCCACATGGAGCAACAAATGTGTGGGACAAGACATAATTACGAAGCATATTGATTGTTTTTTGGTTAGCGAAGGTTTGATTGAATTTTATTATAGATTTAGATAGTGGGTGGGGAATGCTGGATATTCAAACCATTGTTCAATATTTTTGGAAGTAGAAGATATGTGAACTAAACCTCCTACCCCATTTAAATTTAACTCTCTTTGGTTAGAAAATCAATATTTTGTAAAGATCCTTAAGTATGTTTTGAGTCCCTTTGACTCTTCCAGTAGAGGATCAACTTCAATACAATTTTTAAAGAATCTGAATAAAGAAAAAGAAGTCTCAATTGAATGGTTCAACCTCTATGAGAATTATGAAAGATACAGAATTAAAGGATATTGAATCAAGATTATCATTCTGGAATGAAACTGAAGGAATGGGGATGTCTCTGATACTACAAAATCCTTTGAATGTTATTTGGAGAAAATCCATAGGGAGTTTCTCTTAATACAAGAAGCATAATGTAGAATTAAGAGAAAAACACCATGGCTCGCAAAAGGAAATGAAAATACTAAGATTTTCCATCATTTTGCTAATCAAAGGAAGAATGTAATTTCGATCTGTAACACTAAGGTAAATTCCAAGGAAGAAGTTATTAATTTTGATAATATAGTAAATGTCTCGATACAACATTTTGATATGCTTTTAAAAAAAGGAGTCTGACAATAAAGAAAAGGTGGTTAAGATTGAATAATGTTTTCCCAACATTATACAATATGAGGACAATGATGTTTTGATGTAAGAAGTTACCAACAAAGAGCTTGAGGAGGTATTACAAAATTTCAAAAAGGACAAAATACTTGGCATAGATGGGCTTCCTATTGAATACCATATTTCCATGTATGAGGTAACGAGAACAAATATTTGAAGGGTAATTGAGGAGTCCGGGAAAACTAGGAAGATCTTAGTATCATTTAACACATCTTTTATCACTATGATTCCAAAAGATGATTTCCCAATCACATGTGATAAGTTCAGACCAATTTTTTTGTGCAATACCATTGACAAGATCATTGCTAAAATTATTGGTCAAAGAATCAAACCTTTGCTAGTTGCAGGAGTATTTCAACAATCGTTTGTATTTTTTGCTGATAGACAGATTCATGATACCATGGGTATAACTCAAAAAGTTTTACACTCCAATAGAACACGAGAACTCAAATTGGTTTTAATAATTATTGATTTAAATAAGGCATATGATAACGTAAGCTGTATGTACCCGAGGATGATTTAAAAACATCCAGGGTTCTGTGTGTTATTCATGAAATGGGTTATGGTGTGCATCACTACTATATCTTTCTTTGTTCTTTCTAATGGTGTGATTTCCAATTTTTTTTGTCCTGGTAGACGTATCAGACTGGGGTGTCCAATAGCCCCTTTTCTCTTCTTTCTTGTGGTGGAGGGGATAAGTAGATATATGTTAAAATAAAAAGGGATTGGGCATTTCAAAGATATACATATTGGAGGTGAATGATGACTCACACAAATCCTCTTCATAGATTATATATTAATCTTATGTGATGGATCAAGCAGATAATTGGAGAATCTCTCTAGCATTCTTGCTATTTTATGTTTGGCTACAAGTATGTAAGTAAATAATCATAAATATAACATTGGGGGGGAATGTATCAAAAGGGAAGAAAAGACAATTTTCAAGAGTCTTTTTTCTTTCAATACTTTTGTCCTTGATAATGGATTGAAGTATTCAGGGTTTCTACTTAAACCCATTTCTTATAGCAAAAAAGAATGGAAGTGGTTAATATAAAAATATGAAAACAAAATTGCTAACTGGATTTTTATATGGTTGTCTAAGACCACAAGGTTGGTTTTTTATTTGTAAACGACATCAAGTAACTAATTCACTTATTAAGTCATTCTAGATCATTAATTAATTTTTCAAAATTCCCATAATTAAAATTATATATTGTAAATTATTTCACATATAAAACATACCATGTTGGGAATCAAATAATTCAACACATAAACATATGACTACATCTTTGGGCTCAATCGATCGTTGAACCAATTCATTATTCCATCAAATGCAACAAAATTACATCAATTTTTTAGACAATGAAGGAAATTCTAACTGTGTACATAAAGGAAATATATACCAATGCGATATCTCAAGCGTACATAATGAGAAGCTCTGTCTAATACACATTTCTTCAATCGCTGGAAAACCACACATCCTGAAACAAGATACTACAGTTTGAAGTTTCTTCCATCTCCTTAGTCTAAAGTTCTCTATCTGCTTAGACCATCAATTGATTGATCCATCCATCGATTGCCTTTGTCGATTGACCTTTCGTCAACATAATTTGCTTCCATTGACTTCATTTTGGTTGACTAAGTCTGTGTTCATCAATGTCTAAAGTAGTCTGTTAAAAAAATGAATTTGGATGGTGAAGGTACATGGATAACATGCCAAATTTGGGACAAAATCCATCTTGATTCCCAAATTGCCTAGAAGATAAGAATCTATGCTCAAATAAGGAGAAAAATGGCATGAAATGAGGGTTGAATTCAAGATCCGTGTCCAAAGATATTTGTATAAACCGAAAAACCAAATACGCAGTCATAACTTCTAGTTTAAACCATTGCTGTTGATCTATTATGCCATCGAGAAAGATGAACCATTGATCACTGCGAACCTGAATATTGATGCCGACTTATCTGATGCTGACTTTCCATTGCCAAATTTACGAAGCCAACTTTTCTAATACCGACTTGTTCCGATACTGATTTGTTTTGAAATTTTTGAATCCGATATCAGAAGTTAGTAGTTAGAAGTGGCATCACAACTTCCCTAAAAATCCTACCAACTTTTGACTCTCGACCTTACGACTGTTTCGATTTCAAAACTTGACAATCGACATGGGATCAACAAAACTGTCTTTTCCTCTCTCGACCTCCAATTGTGACTTTGTGACTTTGGAAGTTGGAGATAGACCATACCTCCACATGCCACGTGTTGAAAGGATGTCCAAATGTAAAAACTTCAAATTGTGATAAATTCTACATTCAAAGTTGAAATTTGACAAAACGAGTATCACTCGAAATATTTTGGCAAGCTTTATAAAACAGTGTGCTTCTTGGGAACATTTGAGAACTTTTGAAATTTTAGTCACTTGGGAGATCCACTTGGATCATACCTCCCCACTGAGATTTTTTTGGACCACTAAAAGTTTATACCATTAAACTTTACATACAAAGTTTGAATCATCAATATCATTGCAAATACACAAAGGAATATAAACTCTTTGTTTTACATGAGTGATCATTTATCACTTTTACAATTCACCCTTCTTGGGATCACAACAAATAATTTACAAAATTTTGCAGCATGAAAAATTTACAACAAAAACAATCAACTTTGTAAATAAGCTACCCATTTTTGAGTAAAACAGGATAAATGACTCCACTTCTTAGGCGATTCTTCTTAATGAACTTCTTTTTGGACTGCTGGAGTCTGAGCAAATCTTCCATTTACTACATTTGTCGTTGTGGAATCTCACAAAACGTTCCTCCAATTATTTGCAAGGGTAGGCATAACATTCCTTTGTTGCTTTTAACAAATCTTTCGGTGTAGTTTCCAACACTTCTTTATGCTATGTCCACTCATTTTATAGCGAGTGCAAAATATTTGTGACTTCATGTCCTTATTTCCTTTCTTCTTTTGCTGATGAGGATGATGTTTTTCATGTTTCAACCCTTTTCTAATCAACAAAATTTTCATGTAAAGAGATTCTATCTTTCAACACTTGCCTACACAATGGTTAGTCAATCCACAAAAAGTACATGGATATGCATACCATAAATGATGTGTTTCATAGCCATTTTTCTTCTAATCAAATAAACATTGGAGTAATAATGTTTTCTATTCCTTTTATCGTGATCCTAGGTGAAAATTCGTCTAGGAGAAGTTGTCTTCACTCTTTCTTTGGCATGCCCGTCTTTATTTGGAGAGATATTACACTCTTCTTCAAGTTCCATGAGATGGTTATGTGCCATATTTCTTCTTGCATAATTTCAATAATAGTAAGGTTCTTTGCTTGAAGCACCTCTTGCTTCAAAGGATTTAGAATACTTTCCATATCCCAATCCGTCATACCGAGGTCTTTCTTTTACTTCTAGTGGTTGAGTGATGTCTTGGCCATTAATTCCAAGTCCTCCTTTTTAACCCATGTTGGTAAGGAGTTTAAGACCAACTTAGAATGTGTGCTTCTCAAAGCTTCAAATGTAAACATTATTATCAAGATGAGATGAATACACATCTTGGTAGTGGTTATTCAATCCACAAAAAGTACATGGATATGCATACAATAAATGATGTGTTTCATATCCATTTTTCTTGTAATAAAATAAACGTTGGAGTAATAAGGTTTTCTATTCCTTTTATTGCGGTCCTAGGTGAAAAACCGTCGAGGATAAGCCATCTTCACTCTTTCTTTGGCATGCTTGTACTTATTTGGAGATATATTGGACTCTTCATCAATTGTCATGAGATGGTTATGTGCGATATTTATTCTTGCATAATTTCAATAATAGTCAGGTTCTTTTCTTGAAGCACCTCTTGCTTCAAAGGATTTGGAATAGTTTCCATATCCCAATCCGTCATACTGAGGTCTTTCTTTTACTTCTAGTGGCTGAGTGATATCTTGGCCATTAATTCCAAGCCCTCCTTTATAACCCATCTTGGTAAGGAGTTTAAGACCAACTTCGAATGTGTGCTTCTCAAAGCTTCCAATAGAAACACTATTATCAAGATGAGATGAATATGAACATGTTGAAACACTTTCAACACATACCTCAATTTGGGTTTCTACATATTTGGTAAAAGTACACCCCTTTTGTAAAGTAGATTCTTCATTCTTCTGAACTTCATCACTACTCTGGAACCTTCCAAACATCTTATCTTTAGCTTACAATTCAAGTTGCATTGCTTGAAATATCTCTTACAGATCTTGAAGTTTGTTTTGTATTCCATGCTTCTCTTCCTTTGATGTTTGCCACAATCTCCTCAACTCAACATTTTCTGCCTGAATTGTCTGATTGATTTCTTCAAGTTAATGAAGCTATTCTTGCTTCTTTAATGTTTTTCCCACAGTGTCTTTCTTCAATCAAGACACTCGCACTTCCAAAATAGAATATTATAACACAAATACATTAACCCTTCAGACAATAACTTGAATTATCCACAAATCCAAATGGAGGTGTGTCGGGTACAACCGATCATGCACCCATTTACAATTTTTAACAAGGATCAAACATAATAATGTCTCTCACTCTCATAAGTTATAAGAGTGGCTAACAAATCCTTTACAATGTTTCCAAGCCAAATGGTAATAACATCATGTTTTAAGGAAACATCTGAAATCTCAAAACAAGTATGGGGAGCAATGCTACCATTACCATAATGCAAATGGAAGAGTGTAGAGTACCAAAGCTTTGAATTGATCACCTATCCAATACATCTCCTTAATAAACTATTGGCCTTTATATATTTCTGCCACCACAGATTTGTATAAAAAAATAGCTTTTGCACTTCAGTTTAACAATAGAACATTAACTCTATGGATTTTTTTTGTGATGCAACTCACAGCTGTAGCTTCCACAATTCTTTCACAGCCATTCACTCAAGATAAAAAGAGTGGCTCACACCAAGTGCTTAGCCATTACAAAGTGTACTCATGACTAAACAACCCAATTTATTTTTTCCAGTGGGCAAGCTTCAATTCCAATGAGGGCCTTTCCTGGAGCCATGGGGGCACCTTGAGGTAGTGGTCGAACGTGTGGTTCCACCCAAAGAGATTGTATTAAATGATCTCGTGACCTATGGACACATAAGTGGATCAAATCTAACTCCCATTTCCTCCTAACATTTAGATCCTACATGGGTGTAGCTCGTTGGATATTCGCTTGATATGAAGTCACATGTTGTAAAGGAGGTCACGAGTCCAAATCACACGTGGGCTTACCCATGTCCCATGCTTGTGGGCTGATGTGGGGCACTTGTTGGTTGTGGAGCCTAATCTTCCAGATCTAGGGATATTATTCAGTTGTGTTTGTAACCCAACTGTACTGTACGCTCATTCCCCCTGCCTTGGGGTTCAGGGGCGGAGCCCTCGAGAATTTTTTTTGGGATGTGTGTTAACCGATAGTTATGAGGACCCAAGGTATTGGGTTAACCATAGTATTTTCCCATGGTATTTTACCCTATAAAAGAAAGCATTGTAACACGGCTGTGTATCGTATTATTTTGTATTGGAAGAGAGACTATGAGAGTGTGAAGAGGAAGTGCAACGGTTTTGCTGTAGGATGTATCTCTTCATCTTTCTTCACTGTAATAAAAGGACTTCCAATTTATTTGTGGACGTAGCTCATCGTTTGGGTGAACCACATTATATCTGTGTCTCTCTGTAGTGTTTTTAATGTGTTTTGCATCTTGTTTAATGATTTAACTGTATTTGTGTTATTGTTTTGCGGTCCTGTTTTCTAATAGCACCTAGGGGTATAATGGTAGTGGGAATGGATCCCTGGACCCCACTTCACACGAGTACCAACCCAATATCTAGTTGCCGATTCCACTAGTATATAAAAAAACCCAATTTAGTGTATACAAGTATGTATCTTTGCTTCACCTTTCACATAAAACCATACATGATTTAGAAAAATATCAACAAATAAAAACATATATGCCTATTGTGCATGGGTTGATTTCTCCAAATGGATTTCAAAATTGTCACCATAAGCATGATGAAATTATCCTAATCATGGAATCCTATCCATTACTCTCCATAAATTGAAACCATTCATCAAATGCATAGATGTAAATCTGCTCTCCTTGGTGACTTGACCCCTTGAAACAATGATCTCCTTGACACAATCTATGACAAATTTTGAATACTTAAATAACACTGATGGAACTTCCACGTGAATGCATAGACCTTTTTTTTTCCAAACTTAACTTGATTAGGATCTTTATCTGAAAGAATAACAAGCACAACAAGATACACAAGATAGATTAGATACACAAGACATAAATATTTTCATCGAGGATTCCATAAAGGAGAAAACCCCACAAACTTCCTCAGAATAGTTTCGTCACCAAGATAATATCACAATATGGAAAAACCCAATAAGAAGAAGTCTTCTGCAGCTATGTGTCTCTCCTCCTTTCCCTTCTCTCTCTCCTCATTTGAACTTGAGTGAGTGTGAGTGTTTATAAATCAGGGAGGGAGACTCCCTGTTTATACCCTTCAAGTGTCTGACCTCCCAACTTGATTGGGACAAATTGTAACCCTAATAGGGCCGCCTTCTCCTAGAGAGACTCTGAAAACACATTATATTATATTATACCAAGGAATATTTCCCCAAATTACAACAAAGGTTATACCTCAAGGACCATACACAATAATGACATCTCAAAAGGAGTGGAACACATCTCCGATGGGGGTGCAACAACACACAATGATAATATACATCAAAATATCTTATGAATTTACAAATACAACAACACTCCCTCTTAACTAGGAAGGTATTCTCTCTCGCCGTAAACATCAACACATCTGGTCAATTCAAAATCACAGAGTCATCATTAGATCTGCTTCCATAGTACTGATCTTGGTATCGTCTCTATATCTCTATCCAGGTCTTCATCATATCCACGAGGAAGTCATTGTGTAGTTACAACCAGTTGATGTTTTTGTAACTTCATAATGTATTCACTTGTATATCTTACATTGTACCCCGATGTTCCTATCGGGAGAATCATTTGTATTTCATTGTACCCCGATGTTCCTATCGGGAGAGTTATTAATATAATAAAGTCATGTAAAGTCATTGAGGTTAACCCTCTGCTGTAATTCGGGGAAATAGTCCCCACAATTGAGTTGAGGTTAACCCTCCTTGTTGATCGGAGGGGGGAAGTTCCCTTAGTTAAGGGGCACTAGGGTTATTAGACTCTCCTAGTGAATTCGGCCCTGGTAAGTAATTTTAAAGTGGAAAACTAGTATAAATAGAGAGTGAGACTCTCTATTTGAAACACACACTCACCCAGCTATAGCGCATAGGTGAGAGAAGAGGAGCTCACACAAGTGAGAGAGAGAGAACAACTGTTGGAGATCATCTTTTTGTCTTTGGGTTTTACTGCTTCCATTGGTGCTCATTCTATATCTAAGGAAGTTTCAGGGTTTTCTCCTTTATGGTTTCCCCGAGGAAAATATTTGTGTTTATTGTCTTTGTGATTGATTGTTGTGCATGCTATTATCTCAGATAATATCCTAAGATCATATTTTCTAATTGATAAAAATCTAACATGGTATCAGAGCTAAACTAAGAAGAAGACACTATGTAGCTGTAGAATCTAAGGCTTCTTACTTTTTGGGTCTCTCTCCATAGATCATCAGAAAAAGGAGGCTAGGCTAACTCTCCATTGAAGGGCGCATCTTTATGTCGAAGCAGAATTTGATTCCAGACATTTTCAGTTTTTTACTTGTCACTGCTGCGAGAAGTTAGGATTTCTCTGCTCATCAAAATCAAAGTTTAGAGACCAAGGTCAAAGTTTTTGGTTGAGTAAAAGTCCGGGAAAGTTAAACCCTAGTTTGACCCCAGGCCTGAAAAACCCTAAAATACTAAAAATGGTAGTTTTGTTATAGTCTCTATATCTCAATATTGAAGAAGGATCAAGAGCCTACATTTTCATAGGATGAAGATAAATTCCTGATGTACCCTGTGTAAAAATTTCAGCCTTATATTCTCTATATTCCTTGAGATATGATTCCTCCAAATCAGGGTTCCAACCTCTTCTAGGATTCATCTATAAAAATGACACCTAGGGAGAATTGGTATATCTCAGGATATAAAGGTCCAAATGAAATTTCACAAGATGTTCAAGATAGGACCCAGACTTTAATTTCTATGGTAAAAGTTTCAGACCCAGAAGGTGAAACAGTCACACGTGGCCGGCTATACAAGTTCGCTATGCTGAACAATCCTGAAATAAGTCACCTTGGTAAAACTATCATAAGTACCAATTGGTTAAACAAATTTTTCTCAAACCTGTGGTGTTGGAAATAAGACAAACGAAGATAACTTAGTGAGAAGTTTCAAACACAGAGGAGTAGTAATTTAGGAAATATTGCAAAAAGAATATCAGATAATTATGTAGAATAAATTGGAAAACTAGGGCTTCCTGTTCCGGGAGATTCCCTCCACTGCTTTCAAAAAAGGAGTACACTGTACAACTTGACTTGAAGAGACCCATCTTTCTATCCAATCAGATCAGAAATATTCCATGTTTTGAAAATTAGGGTTTCTCTAACAAACCCTAGATCAGCTAGCTCCGGAACCAGGACTGAAACCTCAAATCGGTAAGATCTAATCTTTTACTATTTATAGTTGAGGTTCTCATTTCAAAAGGACTAATCACACCAGCTTAATGACATGCTTTGTGAATCTGCAAACTTCCAGGCATGGAAGTATAGGATCTCACTGGTTCTTGAATAAAATGAACTGGACACCTACATAAGTGGAGAGGTTCCAGTTCCAGAGGGAGATAAGGCGAAGAGGAGTATTTCCGATTCAATCAAAGATCACCTCAGACCACGAGTGTCCTCCCTAAATACACCTAAATATATGTTTGATTCCTTGAACAAGCTATTTTGAATGGAAGAATATAAATCAGAAGAAGTATAGGAACTCCATGATCCTTGAAGAAATTGACTTAGATCAGTATTTCAATAAAGAAGTTATAAGAGACAGAGGGAGATGAGGCCAAGGCTAGAGTCAATAGAATCATATCATACCTCATGTGTCATCCTTGAAGACACCAAAAGGAAGTGTTCGATGCTATGACGAAGCAATTGAAGAAGAATAAGATATGGTTATAACCACCTTGAATGGCCTCCCAAGATCATGGGATTTATTCATTCGAGGAATGTGTGCTAGAAGGAAGTGATTACCTTCAAAAGACTCTGGGAAAAGTGCACACAAGAAGAAGCTCGACTCATAATAAGAGAAGAGAAATTGGGAGCAACTGAAGATCAAGCTCTCACAATCCAAAGAAGATCCCTCAAGCGACGAGGAATATAAAGGAATCAACTCTTGAAGAACCTCTTATCCATCCTAGCACTTGGATAAGAAATGATGCTGTCATAAATGAAGAAGATGATGAAGCTTAAGGCTCAAGAAGGAGTATACCCACAAAACAAATAAAGATAAGTGTTCAATTGTCATTTCATGATATTATTTGGTTATGCATTTGTTTATATTCAGTTGATGTGTTATGCATGATAGAACGTTTGCATTAATGACAATATACTACTAATATGCATGTGATGGGTAAGTATCCCATGGTACTATACAACTCTCAATTTCTACTTATCTAGAATGAAACCTCTTTGCTGACATATTGGATTAGTAAACAATCTCAATGATGTCATGGTAGAGATGGAAGACATCTAGAAAGTTTCCGTGAGATATGGATGAATGTTGTATTGGCTAAAATAGTTGCATGATTATATATTTATGCATAAGAATTTGCCATTATGAATATGCCTTATGAAATGTTTCTAACCATACAATTGATGCATTTGACTTGTAGGAAAGATCGCGTACAATTGCCTACTAGAAAAGAAGGATGAGACTTGTTCCAAAGAACAAGTGACGAGATTTCAAGAAATAATCCAAGATGAAGAATAATATGACGATACTTTCAAAGAAATAAAGAGGTATCAGACACAGTGTAGTTATGTGACACTGTTGAGCAACATCATTGATGAAGAGCCTTCCAAGATATGAATAAGTAGCCAAGAAGAAGGGGAAGGAGAGTACCAGTTCAATAAGAATGATGTCTAGGATGCGGTGTTGAGACCTAAAGAGAAGAACATAGTGTCTTCCATATGGATCTGTAAGATTCAACATGCAGTAGATGACAACATCGTGGATACAATGAAATATTCTTAGCACGAGGCTTCTCACAGAAAGAAGGCATAGACTACGAAGAGACATTTGCAGCCACTGAAAGTTAAGACACATGAAAGGTAGAATCATGTGTGCAAATTAAAGAAGGCCTTGTACGAGATCAGAAGACACCCATGGGATAACACATACATAAGGAGCTTGAAGATCACCTAGAGTGTTGAAGATCTTAACCTTTGCTACAAGGTTAAAGATGAAAGCCTATAGAGGATGACAAGCTCACATATGGGTGCGAAAAGAACTTTTTCAAAAGGCTCAAGATAGAGGATCTTGGTATCCAGTGACCCTAGATGGATACATAGAATATTAGTAGCAGAGGAAGCTACTTGTCACTCCAATATAGAATGTTTCAATGCATAGACTACGAAAGAAAGAGTGAGTATGATGCTCGACTTTAGAGGGAGTGACTACAGAAGATCCTAAGGTTTGACATGATACAACAGGATGGAAAGATTATTGATGGCTCTAGGATTTACTAAGATTAAAGCAGATTCCAACCTTTGCTTCAAGGTTCAAGGCGAAAGACCAGTAATGGTCTTGTTATATGTCGATGAATTGTTCCTGATAGGAAATAGGAACTCATTAAAGTTGCAAGAAGAGGAAGCTTGCTAGGCATGGAGGTGTGGTAGAATGTAGATGGAATCTCCCTGGGACAAGGGAAGTATATAGTAGAGATCCTGAAGAGGTTCGGGATGATGGAATGCAAGGCCATGGCCACACCTATGGAATCGAACCTGAAGGTATTGAGTGATGCTTCATCGGAGACAGTTGATGCCACAATGTATCGCCAGATGATTGGGTCCTTGATGTACTTGACGAATAGGAGACCATATATTTTCTTTGCTGTGAAAACATTGAGCCAGTTCTTGAAGGATCCAAGACATGTTCACCTGATGGATGCAAAGCATGCAGTGAGGTACCTAAAAGGTACAGTTGATTATGGGCTCAAGTATGAAGCAAATTAGAAGAATAGCCTGGAGGGTTATGTGGATTCAGATTCAGCATCCAGTTCCATTGATAGGAAGAGCACTTTGGGGTGCTACTTTAGTATGGGATCAGGTGTGATATCTTGGTTTAGCAGGAAGCAATCCTGCATGGTGCTCAGTATAGCCGAGGAAAAATATGTTGTCACTTGCTCAGCTATTTGGGAAGTAGTATGTTTCTTTTGAAAACTACTATTTGATTTGATTAATCTGACTTGCATTTTTGTATGATGGAGAGAGGAGTAGTGAAACTCTAGTTTGTGATCTAGATCGATATCTCTCAAAAGAGGGAGTTCTAGCATAGTCGATAAGACAGGTTGTTTGAGCATAAAATCCTAGAGAAGCTCATAGGTCGCTCAGACGTAAACGGTCATGTAGGTTGTCCTTAGATGTAATCGGTCCCGATGAAGCTCACAGGTTATCCTTGGACGTAATCAGCCCTGCTATGATTCTTTGCAAGAAATGGCCAGAGTGAAGTACGAGTACTTCAGGGAGAAGCTTGGTGTTACCCAGATCGAGGTACCTTCCAAGGGGAAGTGATGAGTCCGTGAGCCCTTCCGACATGGTGGCATGCTAGGACTCCCATGGTCGAATATAAGTGCTGAGCCCTTCTAAGATGGTGGTAGGATTGGTTCCTCCCATTTTTAGATATAAGTGCTGAGCCCTTCTGACATGGTGGTAGGATTGGTTCCTCCCATGGTCAGATGTAAGTGCAGAGCCCTTCTGACATGGTGGTAGGATTGGTTCCTCCCATGGTCAGATTTAAGTGCAGAGCCCTTCCGACATGGTGGTAGGATTGGTTCCTCCCATGGTTATATGTAAGTGCAGAGCCCTTCTGACATGGTGGTAGGATTGGTTCCTCCCATGGCTAGATGTAAGTGCAGAGCCCTTATGACATGGTGGTAAGCGGGGCCTCCCATGGTCAGATATAAGTGCAGAGCCCTTCTGACATGGTGGTAGTATTGGTTCCTCCCATGCTCAGATGTAAGTGCAAATACTTTCCCTAGATGATAGATGGTGTGTCCTATCATGCCGATTGATGTAAGTGTAGGGCCTTTCCCCAGATGATAGATGGTGTGTCCTATAATGCTGGTGGATGTAAGTGTTGGGCCTTTCCTTGGATGGTAGATGGAGTGTCCTACCATGGCAGTGGGTGTAAGTGCTGGGCCTTTCCCTGGATGGTAGATGGTGTGTCCTACCATGCCAGTGGATGTAAGTGCTGGGCCTTTCCCTGGATGATAGATGGTGTGTCCTATCATGCCAATGGATATAAGTGTTGGGCCTTTCCTCATATGGTATATGGTGTGTCCTACCATGCTGATGGATGTGAGTGCTGGGCGGGCCTTTTCGACATGGTGGCAGGTTGGGAATCCCATGGTCGGATATAAATGCTGAAGAATATGAATACCTACATGGAGGCTAGGCCTACAACCAGCATGAAAAAGGGATGGCTTTGTAGAAATTCCTATGACGAGTATAATTGAGATATAGAACCATTTGCTTGAGATAGCAAGAGCAGTGATGATGATGATGATGATCCAATGATGATCCAAATTTGATGATGATCCAGTGGAAAAGACTTGTACTAATGAATTGTGTCAAGAGAATACCTTCCTAGTTCAGAGGGAGTGTTGAGGTATTTGTAACTTCAGAATGTATTCACTTGTATATCTTATATTGTACCCCAATGTTCTTATCGGGAGAAACATTTGTATTTCATTGAACCCCAATGTTCCTATTGGAAGATTCATTAATATAATAAAGTCATGTAAATTCATTGAGGTTAACCCTCCATTGTAAGTCGTGGCAATAGTCCCCACAATTGAGTTGAGTTAACCCTCCTTGTTGATCGAGGGGAGGGGAAGTCCCCACAGTTGAGGGGCACTAGGGTTATTAGACTCTCCTAGTGAAGTCGACCCTGGTAAGTAATTGTCAAGTGGAAAACTCATATAAATAGAGAGTGAGACTCTCTATCTGAAACAAACACTCGCATAGGTGAGAGAGTAGGATCTCACACAAGTGAGAGAGAGAACAACTGTTGGAGATCATCTTTTTGTCTTTGGGTTTTACTGCTGCCATTGGTGCTCATTCTATCTCTGAGGAAGTTGCGGGGTTTTCTCCTTTATGGTTTCCCCGAGGAAAATATTTGTGTCTATTGTCTCTTGTGATTGATTGTTGTGCATGTTATTCGTTTAGATAAGATCCTAAGATCATATTGTCTAATTGATAAAAATCTAACACAACCTATGCCATTCATTACATTACTATTGCAATCACCTACGTCTCCTACCGTCATCTCGTCGTATCTATATCATCTCATTATCCTGCACAGAGCACACAAAGCACAACCCAGATGCATATCATAGACTACCTGTGTTCTAGCAACATAGGAGAGAGTCCAGGATATTTAACATCACCAAGACAACCTGCATCTTCCACTATGTGAGAAGCACTTAAGAGAACACCAAGTGAATTACATCTCTCTATGGTCAAACTGCGTTCTAGCAACATAGGATCATGCCAGGATCTTTCACGTCACGAAGAAAACTTGCATCTTCCACTATGTGAGAACTTCCCAGGTGCACACCAAGTGCCATGTGAACTCATCTTATCTAACATGGGAACACACACATATAAGGAATGATAAAAATTGAACAACCTGCGTACCATGCCAAGATCTTTTCCGTTTTAGGTCAAGCTCAAGGAATTATTACATCCAAATAACCTGTGTACCATGCCAAGATATTTTACACTTCAGATAAAATTCCATGAATTATTACGTCCGAGAAACCTGCATACCACACTAGTTATTTCATTTGAAACTCATTGGAAAGATTCCTCTTTGTATCTACAATGAGTTCATCCTCTCCTATTAGGAACAAGTCATTGACATATAACAAGAGCATCACCGGTTTTTCATCTTCAACCTTGAAGTAAATGTTGGAATCTGCTTTACTCTTAGTAAATCCTAAGCTCACCAGGAAGCTATCCATCCTATCGTACCATGTCCTCGGTGCCTATTTCAATATGCACAAGGCCTTATTTAATTTGCACACATGAGTCTTCCTGTCATGTGTCTTGAATCCTAGTGACTGTTCTACGTATGCTTCCTCTTCGACTACACCATTCAAAAATGTTGTCTTGATGGCCATTTGGGGTATCTTCCAATTCATTACTGCAACCAATGAAAATGGAAGTGTACCTCTCTATGGGTGCAAATGTCTCCTTGTACTCTATGCCTTCTTTCTATGGAGAAGCCTTGTGCCACGAATCTTGCCTTGTGTTTCTCGATGCTACCATTTGCTGCATGTTGGATCGTGTAGATCCACTTCAAAGTCATGACATACTTCCTTTCCGATTGTAGAACTATCTCCCAGACATTATTCTTCATAATCGATTGGCACTCCTCGATCATGGAATCCTTCCATTTTTTCTTTTATGCAGCCTCTTCATAGTTGGAAGGTTCCTTGTCAATGATGACACATGGTAGGGCCATATAGTTTTTGTAAGGTTTTGGTATTTTACTTTCTTTTTTCATCCCATGTGGAGCACCATACCTTTCTGCTTCTTGTATTAGTTCCCATTCCCATGCTAGATCTCTCTTGTGGGGGTCCTTCTTATGAAGTTTGTTTGCATTCTCTTGTGAAGTGAAATTTCATGATATTCACGGTCTTCAGGAATTGCTTCTTCGATTGTTATATCTCAGACTCGAGTTCCCTCAGGTTCCTCGACCTCTTCAATATGTATCTTCCTAGATCTGGAGTATGCCGAGTCTTCATCAAATGCTACATCTCTATTGATGTTGATATTCTCGAATCCTGGGAAGTATATTTGGTAGGCCTTTGAGGTATCATCGTATCCTATGAATATTCCCTTCTTCTCCGAAGAATCAAGCTTGGTCCTCTTCTCCTTTGGGATGTGTATGTATACCCGACAACTAAATATTTTGATATGGCTTACTTATAGATTCTCTCTTGAGAAATTCTCTTCATAAGTCTTATTGTTGAGTACTTGATGAGGAGTACGGTTCTATACATACACAACTATCCTCGTTGTTTCCGACCAAAGGTGCATAAAAAAATCTTGGTCATGTAGCATTTCTTTCGTTGCTTCCATTATAGGTCTATTATTTCATTCCATAATGCCATTCTATTGAGGATTGTGTGAAGTTCTCAACTCCCTCTTAATCCTGGACTCTTTGCAAAGTTCCTTGAATTATTTCGAGGTGAACTCTCTGCTATTATATGACTGCAGAGTCTTGATATTCCTCTCATTTTGTTTTTTTACCAAGGATTTGTATTCTTGAACTTACTGAATACTTCATTTTTCCCTTTCAATAAATATATCCAAGTATTACGTGAGAAATCATTTATAAAGGAAACAAAGTAAACATACCCACTTGGTGAGCTAGATGACATGGGCCTGCATACATATGAGTGTACTATCTCTAGTTTTTCTTTAGCTTTGCTTTCATTGCTGGGAAATGTCTTCTTTGCATTCTTTCCTTTTGCACATCCTTCGCAAACAACTTCATTCTTTTCCTGGATTTCTGGAACTCTTGAGACTTCTTTGCTCGCAATTGCTAGTGTTCTATAGTGCACATGTGAAATCCTCTGGTGCCATAGTTCATTTGGTTCTATTGAGTCATGAACCAATGATTGTTTAGGTTGTCCCTTCAATTTATACAAGCCTCTATATTGTTCTTCAATTATTTTTGCATCATCGATTATATTTCCTTTAGGCCACATTAGAACTTGTTCATCAACAAATGCAACTCTCATTCCCTTTGCATCTAGTGTAGAGATGGAGAGAAGATTCTTCTTCAATCCTGGAACATATAGCACATATTTCATCTTTAAAGATCCAGAGTCTAGCTTGTATGAAGCTTCTCCACTTCCTTTTATGGGGTATTGATAATCATCCCCAAGTTTCACCTTGTGAGGTGACTCATGCTCAGACATATTGATGAATGATTCTTTGTATCCCGTCATATGTTTATATGCCCCACTATACACAAGGCAATCAATTTTTCCATATGAGATAGTGCTCGTGAGTGATGATATTAGAACATACTCTTTATTAGAATCATCCTTCTCTCTTCTGAATCTTTTATTTTCCAGTTCATTGTCTTTAGCGGTGTGAGCATGACATGTTTTGTTCTTCTCATTGAAGGAGTCCTTGTTCTTGCGACAATCTCTTGCAAAGTGTCCCTTTTCATTACAAGTGTAGCATCGAATGTTGGAAGAAAATTTTCTGAACTTATTTTGTCTTTTATGATGATTGTTCTTCCTTCTATTGTGATGGTGGTTCTCCTTCTTTCTGTAGTTTCTTCTGGTGTGAGCTGTGAGATCTTGATCTCTATTTTCTCCCATATTCTCTTCTCGTGTTATGAGTCAAGCTTCTTCTCATGTGCATTCTTCTCGAAGTCTACTAAAAGAGATCAACTTCCTTCTTGCACATATTCCTTGAATGAATGAATCCCATGATATTGGGAGTCAATTCAAGGTAGTCATCATAATATCTCATTATTCTACATTCTCTACAACTGCTTCAAGTTGTTCCTCGATTTGAGAAACCCTTGTGAAGTAGGACTACATAGTCTCTGCGTTCTGTATCTTCACATTCTTCATCTGGTTCCTCAATGTCATATTTTGATTGATGTTCTTTCCTTCGAACATCTTTGTCAAAGAATTAAATACATACTTTGGTGTCTTCAAGGATGACACATGGGGGATGAGATGATCCTTAATATAATATGCAATGATTCTCTTGTATTTAATCAAATTATTCTTATGAGTATCCTTAGCCTCATCTCCCTCTGGCTGTGGAACTTCCCCACTGATTTACTGATCCAAATCATTTTCTTCAAGGATCAGGGAGATTCTGTAATGTCCCAAATTTTTCATTGGGTCACAATGGCTAAATCACATTTTCCATGTTCATGAAAGTTGTCAAAGGGATGCTGAAAGTCAAATAATTGCCAAGGAGGAAAATCACTAGTTTCCTAGGTTGGGGGTGGAAGCTTTGATATTTGGAATAAGGGGGATAATAAATGATGTTTATAGAGAAAATGGAAGTGGCAATGGAGCATGAAGACACATGGAGACTATGGGGCCCAAACTAGCTAGAATTCCTATGTTAAATGGTATCTTTCTCTTGCAAATTTGAATATATGGGAATCCTAATGTTTTTGGATGGATTATAAGGATAATTTACTTGTCCATATACTTCATAGGTCGAATTTGGGATGAATTTTAACTTACATGGGAGAGGAAGAGCCAAATCGAAGTTTCATGGACACTTGGCTATATTCCCCTTACATTTATGACATCTATGACACCAATGATGGAGATTCTATGAAAGTTATGACACAAGCTAGATATGAATGCTGAAATACTGACATAATGACATGTCAGGACTGCATAGAGCATATTAGAGGTCGAATTTGGGAGTTGGAGAAGGCTAAGAGGCTCCTACTCAAATTTGGGAGAAGAGGGAAGGTGAAGAGAGAGGCCACATGGCATAGCATAAGCATCCACACCAATTCGACTTGGATTTGGTTTATGGATGAATTTGAAACCTTAGAAGGCTAATAATGTTTATAAAATACAGGGATCAGCCATGAGAAGAAGCTTTTGCTCATTTGTGAAATTTTCATTTGTGAATTGTGAGAGCTAGTGGATGACTGGTTTTCTTGCTTAAGCCAATTTCGAGGGTGAAAGATTTCCATCCTAGTTGGTGTTTGGAAATGCCACTCAGGTCTTTCATGGAGATTTAATGGAGTCTTATTTGCAGGTGTAAGCTACAGGAAAGCACGTGGATTCTTCTATTGCAACACTCTCTCTCAACTATTTCCAGTTTTCACACCATATTCATGCAAATGGAGGGATTGCGCTTTGGGTGAGCTATTGATCTCTTTGGGGAAGATTCTAATGCTAATTATATTATTTTCTGATGTATATGATCTATATTTCACATTTATAAGACTCTTAGGTCGAAATACCCAAAATAATTCATGGAAAATGTTGAACAATGAAGAAATAGTGTCATTTCCTCACTATCTTGTTGTGGACCATTGTAATGCTGATGATTTCGAATTGGGAGAGCCTTTGATGATTTACCCACTATTTATGATTTTAATCAGTTCAATATGTTATGTTATTTATTCTCAGAAAGTTTCAAGTCAAAATTCCTAAGATTTGTATGTCAAAATGACTTTTAATGAGCACACAATGACCATTTCCACTCTATTTTGATATATGCCATGGTAATGCTTCTTATTTCGAATGGAGGAATGCATCTCTGATACATGTATGATGGATGGACTATACTTAATGTGTATTTAAAGTCTCATTTTCATTACTTAAGCATTGGAAGCCATTTTTCTCATTTTTATTGCATTGGGAGAAGATTTGGTGCATTTTCCCCAAGGGTCGAAATTGTGACTTGGGAGTTGTTTTGGAAAGAGTCATAATAGCCTGTGTAAATTGAACCATGATGCATATGATACTTTGAAAATTTCCCTTACACATACCCAGCCTCTGTTCAGAAATTCAAGTGGATTTGGGATCATTTGTGAAGCCATTTTCGACAATTACCTAGGGGGAATTGGAGCCCCAATTTGCTAGTAAAGACTCCTACTTTGAACAAAACATTAAACAAGTTTTCAAAAGTAATTGGGAGGTCAAAAAACATACATGAGCATGATATTTAATTTATATTATCATTCATGTACCTTCAGAGAAAATTTGGAAGCATTTGGGTCAATTTGGAGGCCTAGACATCAAAACTAGTCAAGAGTCAAAATTGTGAAAAAATTGGAAAATTGGGCATTTTAATAAAATTCCAAAAAGGGGACATTTCAGATTCTGTACTTCCATGCTCAGAAGTTATCAAATCCTCCAAGATTGTCCTCAAGCTGAGTATGACGAGTCATTTTCAAATGAGAACCTCAAATGGAAATAACAAAGATTTAGATCTTACCAATTTGAGGTGTCTGACCTGGTTCCAGAGTTGGCTAACATAGGGTTTGTCAAAGAAACCCTATTTTTTAAAACTTGGACTTTGGGAGATTTGTTTGGATAGAAAGATGCACCTCCTTGAGGTGAGTTTCTCAACAAGGTCCTTTTCTGAATACTAAGGTGGGAAGCGTCTGAAACTTGATGCCTTAGTTTCTTCCCGCATTGTACCGAAGTTAAAAAATGAAACTTCTCCAAATTTGGATCTGCTTCCACCAAAAGACATGCTCTTTTAGGGCGAGTTATCATAGCCCTTTTTTCTTGATGATCTACTGAGAGGATACCTTGAAATAGGAAGCCATAATTTTCGATGCTGCACAATGCCTTCTTTCATAGAGGTTATGATACCTTGTTAGTTTTTCTAATATAATTAGATTGATTAGGATCTTTAGCTGAAACCACAAGCACAACAATATACCCAAGATATATCAGATACACAATACACAAATATTTTAATTGGGGAAAAACCATAAAGGAAAAAAATCCAGAAACCTCCTTAGAATAGTTTCATCACTAAGACAATATCACAAGATGGAAAAACCCAATAAGAAGTCTTCTGAAACCATCTCTCTCTCCTGATGCGAACTGTAGAAATAGTAGCTTTGATACTATGAAGAAATAGAGCATTGATTTTAAGAAGAAGCACATGATGTAGATCTAGCTACAAGATATTTCTCACAAGCATGCACAAGGAAAATAGAGCAAAGAATAAAGAGTATGAATGCAAGAGAATTGATCAAATACATTTCCAAGCATTACTGATAAAATGAATTTATGATTATTACAATAATAATACATCCTTATAAACAAAAATTAAGTTGCTAGAGGACAACTAATGCTAGCTCATAATGCAGACTTACTAAAATATGATAAACCCCCATAGGTGACTAAAGCACTTCCCAAATCTATTAAGGACCTCACGAATTGGATAAAGCATGAGTGAGTTGTCATGAGTGATCGAAAAATACGCTAATCATGGAACCTGGAGAGAAAATCATGGAGGATGGGTTGGAAACAAAATATAACAATTTCCTAGTTGACTAGCTTTACCTTATCCACTGAAAGACATGAATAAAGCAACATAAAGACAAAATATACAAGAAGGTGCAGTTTCTAAATCTAATAGTCAATAAAGTAGCCAGGATCTAACTAAAATTAGGATACAGGAGCTCCTGGGGTATATATGGCAAGTGTTGACCAAGTGGTGCAAGTGGATGCCAACTATCTAGGCCAGTGGATAGGAAGTTAATAAAAAAGTGATTAAACATTATTATCCTAAGTATGGAGTGGGTTTATAATATTCCAACACGAACTTGAGTGGCCATGAGTGTGTATAAATGAGGGAAGGTGCTTCCCTATTTATACCCTTCAAGTGCCTGACCTCCCAAATTGACTGGGTCGACTTCTAACCCTAACAGGGACGACTTCTCTTAGAGAGACTTCGAAAGAACATTACATTATATTATACTGGGGACTATTTCCTGACTTACAACGGAGGTTGTACCTTAAGGAATATACACAATAACGACATCCCAACAGGAAGGAAACACATCTTCAATGGGGGTACAACAACATACAATAATAATATACATCAGAATATATTTGGAAGTTACAAATACAACAACATCAATTATTTCATATATAAAGCATATCATGCGAAGAATCAAATAATTCAACACAAACAAATATGTAGACCAAATTTGATATAGGAGTTCATCATACCCCCTCTAATTACATCTACAATCTTGTTATAACATGATTTTTCACACCTTATGCATCATGCCTTGATGGCCTTCCTTTGTCCCTATGCATACTCACTATACCCCCCTTACTCTATGTATTCCTGATGATTTAGTATAACCCTAAAAAAATCAATTTTGAAGATACATGCGGGTGAACAGTTATGTAGCCTGCGTATACACATGTTACATAATTACATCCCACGTACATCAGGCTTTGTGCTCAAAATTAAAAATATTTTTGATTTTCCATGGCAAGTCACAATGATTGCGATCCTAGAAAATGCTTTGCTTCTTATTGTTCTTGTGAGCACTGTTTGATGGATGATTAAGTTTTGCACCCAATAGTATCCACTTGGCATACTTTTGAGAGAGGACCGATAGGAAAAAACTTAAAATACATTTTATTTATTTATTTTATATATTTTGAGTTTTTTCCTATTAAGAATCTCTCAAAAGTATGTTGAATAGGTACCGGTTGGAAGCACAATTTAAATTTACATTCATAATGCTCACATCTAAAATTTGAGTAAAACTACAAAAATATAAATTAAAAATACAAGAGAAAAAAATATATATTTTTATTTTCTTAAAAAATTCATAACTCTTATTTTAATATTTTTCTTAAAAGACATTTTAAATTTCAAAACTCCTTTAATGCATCCTCTTTTTAGATTTACTCAATGTTTCTAATTTTTTTTATGCTTTATCTTATAACCATACTTTACTTTATGCATCATGCTTCTATATAAGTTATATTTATGCTTGCTCAAATTTTGTATTGACATCATTATATTAGAAAGTCTTATCAACCTAATTTATTAATTGGATATTAACAAAATTAATTTATTTTTATCATATATATAAACATACATCATCTAATATAAGTATATAAAAATATTGTTTTTCAAAAGCCAAAAAACAAAAAAAACTATATTTATATTAAGTATATGTCCAAAATAATTAGGTAAATATATAGTGATACTAATAAACATGTTTTTCAAAAACTAAAAATAATCAAATTTTTAAATTTAAATCATTTCATAATCGTTTTTTTTCCTTCTCTTCAACCTATTTATTTTTTAACAAAACCTCTTTCAAATAATACATTACAGTGTATTCCTAGTACTTCGTTAATTTTGAAGGTTACATTGCATTTTAGTTTTCAACAAGTGAAATTAGCAACAAAGGTGCTTATACTTGCCTTAAGAAATGGTTTAATCTAATAATTTAATTTTTTTTTAATTTCATAGTTTTACATACCTAGGTTTAATTTAATAATTTAGAAATGTTATAATTTAATAGTTATTTATAACCTAAATTTAATCTCATAATTTAGAAATGTTTTGATCTAATAGTTATATAGGCCAAAGTTAAAAGTTAAAGTTTGACATGAAAATAATTGGATAATAAATAATAAATTATAAGAAAATGTCATTGTCATTTAAAAAATCAAAATTGTATAGAGATTTTCTATAATTTGCATTTCTTTATTAACAAAATTTTATCAAAATAACATATAATTTTTTCTATTAACAATAAAAAAGCTAAACAAATTATTAAACTTTATTAAATCTTTACTATAATGTCAACTAATTAAAATATTAATCATCATATTTATTTGAATAAACCAATAATTTTTTTTTTTAGAAAAAAAATCAATCAATCTTTAGTTTCATTAATATGTTAGTTTATGAAATGTGAAAAACAACTTGATTCAATATCAAAATATTTTAGTTTAAAAATTTTGTTTAATAAATTTTTATAAAACTTTATATATGCTAAAAAAATATTTTATCTAAATAAAAGTTCTATATAGTGATATCTAGCTATGTTCATTCATTGTGATGTCGCTGTCACATTTATCAAGATTAGTCATTATGGCCATTTTAATAAACAAAACACTAGGCATTTTTTGATTTTATTTCAATTTTTTATTTATTTTATATATATATTGATGTGTATATATATATTTAAAAAAGAATTATTATATTTAAATAAAAGTTGTACTTAATGATAAGTTAAAATCAATCATTCTGACGTGATTGGCACATCTATTAAGAGTAGCGATGATAACTATTTTAATTTTTAATTTTTAATATTTTAAAATAATTTTTATATCTAACAATTTCATTTGTTTTTAGAAGAAATTAGTCAAATCATTAAAATAAACCAATCATAAAATGAAAAGGTAAAATTTAAAAAATAAAAAAATAAAATTTTATTTTTAAAATATTAATTTAATATATAAATTTTATAAAAGTTATGTAAAACTTTTGAAAAAGTATATAGATTAATTAAAGTCAAAACTATTGTTTGACTAAATGATTGCTATATACTGAGGCAAGTGTAATAAACCAATTATAAAGGATTGGGTTGGTCGGTGAGAATTGAAGAAAGCCATGTAGACACAACCTCAGAGAAAGAAGTGTTAGGTTCTGGTTTTAAAGGATAGAATTTGACCTTGGAAGATCTGTGTGCCTCTACATCGGTTTGTAGAGTTTTCTTGGAAGACCTGACTTGGCTGATTGGAAAGATTACTATGCCTGGAGTGTCTCAGAAGAAATTCAAAAAGTGTGTAAAAAAAAAACTTGAGCCGTTAAATCTTGTATTGGGGAAAGAAATTAGTCTTTATGATGTTGTTATGAACAGTGTAATAACCATGGTTGGGCGGTTTTCAAGACGCAGAGTTGGAGAACAGGGCCTTAAAGAATGGGTCTCACAGAACTAGAGTGATTCCTTAGGATATGAGCCTGTTTGTTTTGTTCTTTCTTGTGGGTGGTTTGCCTTCCTATTTAAGCAGGCTCATCATGCAGAACAAATTTATAATCGCTTCTGGCGATGGGATTCTTGCGTATTATTTTTCAAGAGATGGACACCTATTTTCGTTGCTACTTCTAAGAGGCTTGATCAGAAGGAGAAATTGTTTAATCCATCTAAATTATCTTTGGAGAAGATTATGCAATCACATGCCCCAAAATTGGTTGATAATGATTGGCGGAATCTGGAAACTGCTGATGATATTTACTCCTGTTTTAGAGCCAGAAGTGGTTTTATTGTTTCAAGAGTTTCAGGAGAAGCCTGTTAACCTGTCTAAAATGTTCCAGTTGGAACTATTAAGCAGACATCTGAAGATGACTCAGGTATGTTCTCAATTTTGACTCCTTTACGTCTGGTTTCGTCTTATGACCAAATTTTAGGATTGTTAAACGATGCATGTGCGGTGTCTTATATGGACCCTTCGTCGAGCTTAAGTCTAGATTTTGGGCCCATTAATGCTTTTCTTGAAACTCCCTCGGACTCTCCAAAGATGATTATGAGAGAGGAATATAAGCTTAAACCTAGATATCGACAAGGGGGAAAGATATTTCAACTTCTTTTTGACAGGGGTGGAGGCTTAATGATGCATTAAAATTTGGTAATAGAGGGAGGAGATCTCTTTTTCAATTAGGCCAGGATAAAGCTTTGCTTGAGGTAGCATCCGGTTTGCAAAATTCAATCACAGGGATGCTTAGAGTAGCGGGATCACAGTCAGTGGTTACTTAATGCCCTTATGCTCTTTGAATTTTAGAGGGATGGCTAAACCCTAAAAAATATTAGCCATTCGTAGGTTGATTGAAGCAAATAAACCTGATATACTTTTCCTTCAAGAGACCCTGTCCCAAGGCGGAAAAATAGTTAAGGATCTACAAAGGCTCTTAGAAGGATAGGATTTCTATTATTCAGCTGCTAAAAGTTATTATGGTGGTTTGATTATGGGTTGGATATCCAAGGTTTTGTCTTTGTCAAAATCTTGATATATGGATTCAGTTTTGGGTAAGGAACTTCTTTTTGTTAATATCTATGGTCCTTGGATAGAGTTCTGTTATGGGACAATTTGTTTTCAAAGGAGATAATGGGAGGTCAACATCTGGGAGGGGTTATGAATTTCCGGTTGGGATGCTATGAGATTTGGGGGCCATTAGCACAAAATGATTTCCTGTCTTACTATTTTCTAAAAAAAAATGGAAACAGTGGGTCTTTTGGATATAAAACCCTTGAAGATTTCTCTCACATGGAGCAACAAACGTGTGGGACAAGACATAATTACGAACCAGATTGATTGTTTTTTGGTTAGTGAAGGTTTGCTTGAGTCTCCTTATAGATTTAGACAGTGGCTGGGGAATGGAAGTAGTAGATATGGGAACTAAACCGCCCGTACAATTTAAATTTAACCTTCTTTGGTTAGATAATCTGTATTTTGTAAAGATCCTTAAGTATGTTTGGACTCCCTTTGACTCTTCCAGTAGAGAATCAACTTCAATACAATTTTTAAAGAATCTGAATAAAGAAAAAGAAGTCGAATTGAATGGTCGACCTCTATGAGAATTCTGAAAGATAAAGAATTAAAGGATATTGAATCAAGATTATCAATATGGAATGAAACTGAAGGAATGGGGTGTCTCAGATACTACAAAGGCCATTGTACTAGATCTGGAGAAAAGTCGTAGGGAGTTGCTCTTAATACAAGACACATAATGGAGAATTAAGAGCAAAGCACCATGGCTTGCAAAAGGAAATGAAAATACCAAGCTTTCCATCATTTTGCTAATCAAAAGAAGAATGTAAATTCGATCTGGAACACCAATATAGATGCCAGGGAAGAAGTTAATAATTTTTATGATATAGTAAATGTCTGGATACAACATTTTGATATGCTTAAAAAAAAGAGTCTAACAATAAAGCAAAGGTGGTTAAAATTGCACAATGTTTTCCCACCATTGTACAAGATGAGGATATTGATATTTTGATGCAGGAAGTTACCAGCAAAGAGTTTGAGGAGGTATTAAAAATTTTCAAAAAGGACAAAATACTTGGCCCAGATGGGCTTCCTGTTGAATACTATATTTCTATGCATGAGGTAATGGGGACAAATATTTTAAGGGTAATTGAGTAGTCCGGGAAAAACTGGAAGATCTTAGTAGAATTTAACACATCTTTGATCGTTGTGATTCCGAAAGCTGATTTCCCAAGCACATTTGACAACTTTAGACCAATTTTCTTTTATGCAATACCATTTACAAGATTATTGCTAAAATTATTGGTCAAAGAATCAAACCTTTGCTAGCTGCAGGAATATCTCAACAACAGTTTGGATTCTTTCCTGATAGACAAATTCATGATACTGTGGGTATAACCCAGGAAGGTTTACACTCCAATAGAACAAGGAAACTCAAATTGGTTTTTAATAATTATTGATTTAAATAAGGCATATGATAAGGTAAGCTGGATGTACCGGAGGATGATTTTAAAACATCTGGGGTTCTGTGTGAAGTTCATCAAATGGGTTATGGTCTGCATCACAACTGTATCTCTCTGTTCTTATTAATGGTGCGATTTCCAATTTTTTTCGTCCTGGTAGACGTATCAGATTGGGGTGTCCAATAGCCCCTTTGCACTTCCTACTTGTGGCGGAGGGGATAAGTAGATATATATTAAAAGAAAAAGGGACTGGGTGTTTCAAAGATATACATATTGCAGGAGACTGATGACTCTCACACATCCACTTCTTAGATTATAAATTATATATTAATCTTCTGTGATGGCTCAAGCAAATATTTGGAGAATCTCTCTAGCATTCTTGTACTTTTATGTTTGGCTACAAGTAAGCAGGTAAATAATCAGAATCTAACATTGTGGGGAATGTATCAATGGGAAATAGATGACAATTTTCAAGAGACTTTTACTTGTAAATAATCATAAATCTAACATTATGGGGAATGAATCAATGGGGAAGGGATGACATTTTTCAAAAGACGTTTTTACTTTTGATACGTTTGTTCTTGATAATGGATTGAAGTATTAAGGGTTTCTACTTAAACCTATTTTTTATAACAAAAAATAATGGAAGTGGTTAATATCAAAATGTGAGAAAAGAATTGCCAACTGGAGTTTTAGGTGTTTGTCTAAGGCGGTAAGGTTGGTTTTTGATCCGTAAACGACACCAAGTAACTGATTCACATATTAAGACATTTTAGATGATTAATTATTTTTTAGTCCATCAAATGCAACTGATTACATCAAATTTTCGTACAATGAATGAAATTCTAACTGTGTACATAAAGGGCATATATACCAATGCGATACCTCAAGCATTTAGAATGAGAAGCTCTGTCTCATACACAATTCTTCAAGCAGTGGACAAGCACATAGTCTGGAACAAGATACTATAGTCTGAAGTTTCTTCCATCTCTTAAGTGTGAAGTTCTATGTCTGCTTAGATCATCAATTGATTGATCCATCCATCGACTTCCTCTATCGATTCATCTTTCGTCAATAGAATTCGCTTCCATTGAATTCATTTTAATTGACTTGCTCCCTGTCCATCAATGTCTAAAGTAGTCTGTTAAAAAAAATAATTTGTCCGGTGAAGATACATGGATAACATGCCAAATTTGGGAAAAAATCCATCTTGATTCTCAAATTACTTGTAGGATAAGAATCCATGTCCAAATCAGGAGAAAATGGCATGAAATGAGGATCAAATTCAAGATTTGCATCCAAAGATCTCTGTATAAACCAAAAAACCAAATTTGTAGTCATATCTTCTAGTTTAAACTATTGCACTCGATCTATTCTGCCATCGAGCAAGATGATCTGTTGATCACTACGACCCTAACTGTTGATGCCGACTTTCCATTGCCGAATTTTCGACGCCAACTTTTTTGATGCCGACCTATTTCGATATTGACCTGTTTTGACATTTATGACTCCGATGTCGGAAGTCAAAAGTTAGAACTGACATCACAACATCTCCAACAATCCTCCCGACTTTCAACTCCTGAACTTACGACTGTTTCGGTGTCAAAAGTCGATAGTTGACATGGGATCAACAAAACTGTCTTTTCCTCTCCCTACTTCCAATTGTGACTTTGGAAGTTGGAGATAGACCCTGCTTCCACATGCCACATGTTGAAAGGTAATTTTTCCAAATGTCAAAACTTCAAATTGTGATAAATTCTACATCCGAAGTCCAAATTTGACAAACAAGTATCACCAAAAAGATTTTGGCAAGCTCTATAAAACTATGTGCTTCTTGGAAACATTTGAGGACTTTTTGAAATTTTGGTCACTTGGGAGATTCACTTGGATCACATGCCTACCCACTGATTTTTTTTAGACCACTAAAAGTTTATACCATTAAACTTTACATACAGAGTTTGACTCATAAATATCTTTGCGACTCTGCAAAGGCATATAAACTCTGTTGTACATGAGTGATCATCTATCACTTTTACAATTCACCCTTCTTGGTATCACAATAAGTGATTTACAAAATTTTGTAGAATGAAAAATTTACAACAAAAACATTCGGCTTTGTAAATAAGCTGCCCATTTCTGAGTAAAACAGGATAAACGATTCCACTTCTTAGGCGATAATTCTTTATGAACTTCTTCTTGGACTGCTGGAGTCTGAACAACTCTTCCATCAACTACATTTTTCGTTGTGGGATCTCTCAAAACTTTTCTCCAATCCTTTGTAAGGGTAGGCATAACATTTCTTTGTTGCTTTGGAGGAATCTCTCGGTGTAGTTTCCAACACTTCTTTACCTTATGTCCACTCATTTTACAGTGAGCCTTAGAATTTTTGTGACTTCTTGTCCTTCTTGCCTTTTTTCTTCTACCGACGAGGATGATGTTTTTCGTGTTTCATCTCCTTGCTAATCAACAAAACTTTCTTGTAAAGATCTTCTCTCTTCCAACACTTGCCTACCTAGTGGTTAGTCAATCCACAAAAAGTACATGGATATGCATACCATAAATTATGTGTTTCATAGCCATTTTTCTTATAATAAAAAAAACATTGGAGTAATAAGGTTTTCTATTCCTTTTATCGTGGTCCTAGGTGAAAAACCATCAAGGATAAGATATCTTCACTCTTTCTTTGACATGTTTTTCTTTATTTGGAGAGAACTTGGACTCTTCGTTAACTGTCATGAGATGGTTATATGCCATCTTTTTGCTTGCATGATTTCAATAATAGCCATGTTCTTTGCTTCAAAGGATTTGAAACACTTTCCATATCCTAAGCTGTCATATCGAGGTCTTTCTTTTACTTTTAGTGGGTGAGTGATTCCTTGGCCATTAATTCCAAGTTCCCCTCCTTTATAACCCATCTTGGTAAGGAGTTTAAGACCAAATTAAAATGTGTGCTTCTCAAAGCTTCCAATAGAAACATTATTATCAAGGTGAGATGAATAAGAATGTCACAACCGTATCCGGCTGTTTGACTTCATGAAGCATATCTGACTTCCATTTGAAGAAATGTATGTATGAATATAATAATTGAAGGATGATTTACAAATGGGTAGGATACCTTTAAATATGGTTGGCCATTTACATGGAGGGTCACCTCCTCATATATACAATTAATGTTTCATTAATTATCCTAAACTATTATTAATTATTAATTATTATTTTATTTCCTAGTTATCTTCGTAACATTGCCTTCCCCATAGGAAAGCTTTGTCCTCAAAGATTGATTTTTATGATGTCGTTCTTTACTCTGATTCTGTGTTGGTATTAGAATCGGACGATATTTCTTCTGCAGAGACTTGTACTTCTTTTTCATTGATGATTTTGCAATGTGCTGTCTAACGGTCCCTACATTTATGGCCTGCTATCCAGTCATCACCGCATCGACGACATATGTTTTTTTTATGACATTATCAGAGTAACTAGTAGATGTTTTCGACCTATTTTCAACTTCATAGGTATATGTTTGAGGTTTGTGGCATTGATGACCGAGTGACCAATTATTTCCACAATATCTACATTGTGTCTCTTTTTCTTGTTGATAGTTGTTATCGCCTCTTGTTTTTATTCCTTCAAAATTTGTGTTTTGTTGCTTTTGCTTTATGTCTTGCCACTTCTATGTTTGGTATACCATGCATCTTTATCTCTTTTTGTATGTATGGTTTAAGAAATCCTAAATAGGTTTCGAGTCGTTGTTTGTCAGATAACCCAAATACTCGCATGGACAGGGATTCCCACTAATGTGTGAATTCTTCGATGCTTCCTTTTTGTTGTAATCTAGTAAGATTTATGAAAAAATCATCTTCTGCGATTCCTTGAAATCTTTTAAATTTTTTTTTTTAACAAGTTCCAGGTTTAGGAAAAAATGTCTCCCTTCCACCACATGTACCAGTTACAGGCGTACCCTTTCATATGCATTGACGCATATTTCACCTTCTCTTCTTCAGATGTAATGTTGTATATGTCGAAGTACTCCTCCACTTTGTTTAACCAAGAAACACATTGGTCTTCAGTCCCCTTGTATTTCGACAACTCTATTTTTGCCTTAGGTGGGTACACTATGTAAGGATGATATTGGTTTTTTTTGCTTTACGGTTTGATGGTGGCTCGGAGCTACTAGATGATGCAACTGACATATTTGAACTTCTTTGTTGTTTGCAGTGAGTTTTGGCCTTTTCCTTCTCTGCTATCTTAATGATAGCGTCTATTTTGTTGTTTAACGCACCTCCATATCTGGAAGTACTTTTGTTTCAATATATTGTTTAAGCGTTGCATTGTTGATCTTTATTTATTTTTCCAAATCTTGTTGATTCTTGATGAGTGTTTCCTGTGTGGAAACGTGAGATGAGGCATCTAACATGTCTGGACTGCTGACATGGTTTGTACTAGGCATTAGGTTTTGTAACACTTCCATTAAGATAGCGTCTATTTTTTTGTTTAACGCACCTCCATATCTGGAAGTACTTTTGTTTCAATATATTGTTTAAGCGTTGCATTGTTGATCTTTATTTATTTTTCCAAATCTTGTTGATTCTTGATGAGTGTTTCCTGTGTGGAAACGTGAGATGAGGCATCTAACATGTCTGGACTGCTGACATGGTTTGTACTAGGCATTAGGTTTTGTAACACTTCCATTAATGTATTATGGTTATGCATCATGGAGTTCAAGTTTCGTGTTATGGTGTTTATGTTTTGAGTCACGGTACTCATTTTGTCATCCAAGTCTTTTTGTTTCTTGTTCATGATTTCTAGTTTGTCATCAAGTCTTATTTCTAATACTAGAGCAACATCGTCTTTGATTTCTTTCTTAAGCACTGCATTGTTATTTTTCATTTCTTACTTCCAACTTTTTTGGTTGGTGACAAGGCCTTGATGTCGTTTTCCAATTTCTTGAGCTGGTCTTTTAATTCAGCCATGGTTTTGGTCCTTGTATGTAGATGTGTGTATTTGGACGTTATTTTTCCTTATATGGAGGTTAATGACACTTAATGGTTTTTTGATAAGCTTAATTATTTTAATACATAATAATAATAATAATTAAAATAATAATGATTAATAGAAAAATTATAATACTAAAATTTTAACTATAATAATATTATTTAATATATATATATATATATATATATTATAATTTTGAATTTTTATAAAATAATTGATATAGAAATATAAATATTATTACACAATTTTTTTATTATAAAAATTTAGGGTTTATGAGGATGGCAACAGAGGGTTTTGGAGGAGCCAAATTTGAGCTTAGAATAAGAGGAGCGAATCCGCTTGAATACCAATGTCACAACTGTAATCGATTGTTTGCCATCATGAAGTGTGTGCGACTTCCATTTGAAGAATTGATTGTATGAATATAATAATTGATGTGTGATTTACAAATGGGTAGGCCACCTTTAAATATGGTGGGCCATTTACATGGAGGGTCACACCCTCATATTTACAATTAATGTTGTAACTTTTCCTTTAATATTCAAACTAGGGCTAACAGTGCATGCAAAATCTCTACTGATAACCACATGAATATATTTTACTGTATGCAACAGAATAAAAAACTGAGAAATAGATCACATCACATCACAAGATTGACACTATTATTTTGGGTATGGAAACCCCCGAAAAAACCCAAGATGGGGAAATCAGTGCAACAGTCAGATATAGATTTTATTATGAGAAAATATGGAACTTTTACAATCACTGCAAATTCACCCAAACCTGGCTAATGCAGCACCCGACAGAATCACTGGGTAAATCCCAACTAAACCTCAACACCCTCCTGTGTGAGTGTACGACCCAGCTGTACGAAGCTCGATAATTCTATTGCTTGCTTCTCAGTCTTCCTAGCTAAATCCTTTGTCTGACTTTCTCTCCCTGTCTGTATCCTGTCTCTACCGAAATACAAGTGTGTGTGTCCTGCCCACCAATTGATCTCTCTTTTATAACTTTAGGTAAAGTGAAAAACCTAATTTCACTTTCACTTTAACTAGTGTTTCACTAAAATTAATTTAGATCACTTTAATTTATTTTCCAAAGTAAACTTAGGAAAAGTAAATTAAATACAATTGGTTTCCTAATTTAAGTCTTCTGCATGCAGGAAGACCTTCCTTGTTGCTGCTAGTTTAACGCTTCCTCTCAACGCAGAAGTGATTCGGTAGCAACCCCAACTTATCCCTGAACTTCACAAAACTCTGTCTGCAAAGTGCCTTGGTGAAGATGTCCGCCACCTGCTCATCTGTCTATATGTACTCCAACCGAATGGTTCCCCTCTGAACACAGTCTCTCAAGAAGTGGTACCTGATGTCTATGTGTTTGCTCCAGTCATGGAACATTGGATTCTTATATAGCTTGATGCCACTTTGATTATCACAGTGAACTACTGTAGCCTCCAGCTCACACTCGAACAACCCTGCAAGTAACTTCCTTTGCCACATACCCTCACAAGCAGCCATGTTGACTACTAAGTACTCAACCTATGTCGAGCTCAATGCAACTGAATGCTGTTTCATTCTGAACCAAGTGACAACCCCTAATCCTATGCTAAAACAACAACTTGAAGTACTCCTTCGGTCCTCTACACATCCTGCCCAGTCAGCATCTATGAAACCTGCTAACTGTATACTCCCCCTGCGCTCATAAACCAATCCATACTCCACTGTACCTCTGATGTAGCGAAGTATGTGCTTCGCAGCTGTCTGATGCACTCTCCTAGGGTCCACCATGAGCTAACTCAAATAGTTGACTGCAAAGCCGATGTTTGGTCGAGTGTTGACTAGATACATAAGCGATCCGATAAGCTGGCGATACAAGGTAGGATCAAATCCATCTGATCCTGATGCATCAATCTTCCTCCAGTTGGAAACTAGAGGTATGGCCATAGGCTTGCAGTCCTCCATCCTGAATCTTTTCAGGATCTCTACTGCATATTTTCCCTATTCGATGAAGAAGAATCCATATCTCTGCCAAACCTCCAGGCCCATAAAGTAATGCATTAGCCCAAGGTCCTTCATCTCAAGCTCCACCGCAAGGTTGAACTTACAGTCTCCAATCATCGTATCATCTCTTGTAAAAAAGAGATCATCCACATACAGGAACAGTATGAGAGGAACCTCACTTGTTAAGAAGTACAGGTTGTAGTTAACCTCACTTTGATAAAATCCCATCTCCCGTAGATAGCTGTCAATCCTCGAGTACCATGCTCGAGGAGCCTGCTTGAGTCCGTAAAGAGATCGATGTAGTCTGTAAACATGTGTCTCCCTATTCTCCACATCATACCCCTCTGGCTACTCAATATACACCTCCTCCTCTATCACTCCGTTGAGGAAGGAAATCTTGACGTCCATCTAATGGACACGCCAACCCATCTCAACTGCTAGTGAGATAATGGTTCGAATGGAAGAATACCTGGAAACAGGGGTGAAGGTCTCCTCATAATCAATATCCTCTTTCTGTGAAAACCCATTTTCCACAAAGCATGCCTTGTACTTCTCCATGCTTTCGCCTGCTGCATGCTTCACCTTGTAGATCCATCTGGATCCCACCACCATTTTTCCTTGTGGCCTCGGCACAACCTTCCATACTTGGTTTTTCATAATGGAGTCATACTCCTCAACCATAGCCTCCTGCCACACATCATGTTGTGAAACTTCCCCAAAGCTGGAAGTTTCAAAGTTAATCAACTATGTCATCAGTGCCATATAACCAAGGAGTCTTCACTTAGTGAAACCACGCCATAGCACGTTCATTCATGGCATGTGAAACAATATCCCTATTTTAAAAAAATATTGGAAAATACCTCCCAAAATCATTTTTTTAACCCCCTCCCAATATGCCTTCCCAATTTAAAAAACTCCTATTTTCACTATATATTGCATGTATCCATTTTTTCATTTACATTTTTGATACCCCTTTATATTTCTACCTAGTATATTGACATGATACCCCACATGCATTCTACAATGCACCTTGCTTCTTTCGATGTATTTTGTGGATGCACAATACTTCACCCACAATGATCAACATCGTAGAGATCACATTCCTTTCCTAAATTAACACTAATTTGTCACTCTTCCTTTGACCTTTTCCCTCTCAACAATGGGCAGTCACATCAAGGTTCTACATGATGTCCAAAACATGGCTAAACACTACTTGACACTACTCGACTATTTTTCAAAAGAAAGAGCAAAAAAACCAAACACTTGATAAATCTCATAGTATATCTACACAAATATTGCTAAATTCAATTGAAAAATGAAGATCTTTTTTTACCTTTTTCCTCTCAACAATGGACAGTCACATCAAGGTTCTACATGATGTGCGAAACATGGATAAACACTCAATACTAACATCAAAAACCCTAAAACTATGCCCAATAACATAAGCAACGCTCAACTTGTAGTCTAAAATAATTCCAACCCATTTAGTGAGTGGTGTGGCCACTATGATAATTTGACAACATGAAATTGAAAAAGATCCAAAGAAATTTATAAAGGCGGTTGGACAATTAATCCTGTAGTTGAAAACTGCACATGGATGGGGCGGCTGGACAATTAAGCTTGTAGTTGAAAACTGCACATGGATGGGGAATACATAGAGTTTTGGCTATAAATTTTTCCTAACAAAGGAAAATGGGTATGTTTCATGTAACATGCATTAGATACCAAGGGAAATAAAATACCCGAAGCCTTAAAACCATTAACAAAGAGCATCAGACAATGTGAGATATGTCTATGTTTGTAAAGTGGATAGGAAACAACATGTCAAAAATTCCATTCTAATATCATGATCAAAATGAAAATGAAATAACTTTGCAGGTCTAGCACCAGATGTGCCACCCTTGTGTGTAGGATCTGTGGCTCTGATCCAAATCCACCAAGATCCACCTAGAATCCACCATGGAAGCAGATCCCCTGGAGAAGGAAATGGAACCTGAGCTTATGAAATAGATCCCATGAAAAGTGAAGTGGATCCTGAAATTTGGAAATAGATCCCAAAAATTCCAGTTCTTTATTGTCCCACCGATCCCCCAAAAAATTGCTTTTAATGGAAATACTTCCAAAACCCTATAGTCCTAAAGGTTAAAACCCTAAACCCTAAAGACTACAGTGCCTTCTTAACAAATGGTGGCAGAGAAAATGCAACTGCATGAATCTGCAATCCAAGATGATCATACTAGTCTTTAATACATCAGATACATAGTCTCTAAATTATATTTTCCAAAATTACTAGCCTTGTCATATGAGGACAAGGACTTGCAAGGACTTTGGTTTGTCCAAGTTGAATCAATGTCACATTTTACACATATTAGACAATTCCTTGAAATCTTTGCGACATAAACATACTCAAACAAATCTAAGATGTTTATTTTATATCAAAAACATGCATGTTAATTCTAAAATATATATCCTTCATCAATCATCACAAATAGGACAGTCTAAAGACAATAGGCTATGTTAAGCTTCTACCGATAACAATAGGAATTCTTCATTAAAACCTTCAGAATTGATAACAAAAAAATTACACTATTTCTTATTATACTATTAACTGAGAACCCGTAATACTTTGACCGAGCAATGACATTAATTAGGTCTAGTTTTTATATTACTTCCAAAATAAAATCGTCATAAATAGGATACAGTCTAAAGAGTCTAGGAATATTACCTTTGAGTTATAGTACATAGTTGCAACCTTCTGCTCTTCAATGGGATTGATGAGATTTCTAAAATCTACTGCCGGTCCTTACAGTTGAGCAAATAACAAGAGCCACGAGGTGGCAATGTCTGTGCTCTTTGGGTTTTGATAGATATCTTGTAAATAAATATGAGGGTATATTCATGACAATGTCCTTATTACATTCTTGTGACAAGTCAGATTTACATTTGATTGATAGGAATTTTGCACATGACACTTTGCCTTTAATAATTTTACCCCAACTACACACTTAACGTACTTTAGTTTTTTTTATTAAGGTATTGAAAACAATTAGTTTACTACACAATTCTCTACAACTCTTCTCTAAATCCTTTAGTTATTTGATTAAAGTATTAAAACATTTATTATTATTACACAATTTTCACAAGCTCTTCTCGGAAACCTTTGTTGTTTGACTAAGGTATTAAAAACAAAAAAAATGTGAACCATTATTGTATTGCAAATGGGGCATGAATATGTCTTATTAAATTAGAATAAATATCCTTCACCATGAGTGTGATTGTTCCTTTTTGTTTTTTACATTAACAATAAACATAATAATAATCAATAAAATATACTATAGTCATAATGGGATAATTTTTTTCTTTCAGAAATCTATTTATTTTTAATAAGGTTTTGTAATAAGTTAAGTTGTGAAAATAATTTTTTTTCTTGATGTTATAAAATAGTATACATTGATATACACATAGTACAAGCTTATAAATACTTTATGAAAAATTAAAATTAAAATTGATTACTATATGAATATATTATTGATTTTCACAATAAATTTTACAATAAAAAAATATTGTTTTCGTATTCATATTTTTACCTTGTGCTATTTAAAATATACATTTTAAATAAGTCTAGCCTACTTAAAGTTCAAAGACATAAAATTAATTATATAACTTAAATACTTCTTATTTTTCTAAAAAAAATAAAAAAGTCAAACAACATGGATATAGATTTTCACATTTCCAATGAAAAAAAAATCTATTTTCGTATTTAGGATGAAAGTAGTTTAAATAATATTTTTATTAAATAACTTTTAGTTAAATTGCATTTTTTTTAAAATTTTTTTGAATTTGTATTTTTAATATATAAATGGATTCAATTTCTTCAAAATCCTTTTTTGATTATGAAATTTGAGAAAAGAAAAGATCAGAATTATTTTGGCAATATTAGGATAGAACCCATATCTCATCAACAATTACTGTTCCAAGACCAAGTCGTCTAAGCTGGAACTAAATACTTAGTGAATGTTGTATCACTACTTCATAGCATCGACATGGTACTACAAAATGGTTGCATATTTTAGCTAAAAAATGAAGCTTGTGGCATATGGTCTACATCATGAAAATTTGTATATTGTTATAAGAATGTGAATTGATCATAACACATCAAATAGCATTTGATATCTTCCCAAAATAAAATTGGAACTTGGAGTCGTGTTTCAATGATGTAAATGATTTTTGGTATTCTAACAATCAATAATAAGCTGTACCTTACATTAGAAGGCCTAACTGTCCAACTTGGGTATTCGTCAATTTTGCTTTCTTCTGAGATGTCATAGGAAATGTTTGTTCAGTCATAAATTCTACACATTGCAGAAAGTGATTGTCTTGGGTTCCATTGTGTTGAAGACTTTTTAACTAAGATGTGCCTTATTTCTAGAATTTGACCAATGGATTTACATTTTTTTGCAAGAGATTGTATTCATATACTTTCCTAGCACCATAAAGTGACTAGTTTCAAGAAAAATCCACATCATTGGAAGATTGGGATGTTACTTGTCAACCTTGATACTTATGCATATCACCCAAGCCACAGTAGAACATGGGCATCTAAAATGTACGAGGCATCCATTGATCCCTAACTCTATGAATTTAAAAGCAAACCAACCAAGGAGAAAGAAGAGGAATTCATAGCAAAATATAATCAACGACCATTAATGTTGGTTATTAGCTAGAATAACCAAGGAATGTAATATAATATCAATAAATCTGGAGCATGCTCAACCATTCTAGAACACTTGCACTTCCAATAAAAGTAAAAATTTCTTATTTAGTGTTCTCAAGAAATTCAAGGTCTCTGAAGAATTTAATATGACAGATAACACATTGTGACAATCATTAAACTCAACCTTAACCCAACCCTTGACTGCTGCCTTGTCTAATATTCACAACTCAGGAACAATATCCTATCTATAACACTTGCTAGATTACTAGTAATAGCCGTTATAAAGGAAAACATCTGAACCTTAGCATCTTCAATGACAGAGGTCCCAACACAGTAAAATCCACTTAGAATTCCATGGGAAAACCTAAAAGTATGCCATCCTAGAACAAGATGCTTGGACCTAATGTGTTCAAAAAACATCTCCAGACATGAATAGGGTATTCTGGATAGTAGAAGCAATAAGAAATAAACATTACAGAAAAATCAGAAAACAATGGGAAAACAACAAACTTAAAAGCACTTTATCCATTTGAGGACTAAGCCAAGGGAAAAAATCCTGCCATTCATTTGAAAAACACTATCAATTCCCGTGAAGTGAAAGAAGAGAAGTAATGTGCATACCTTGGAACATTCAACCTATTTGTTATCTATGAATTCGAGATGGGGGCGTAGTTTGGCATGATTCAATGTCATCTCTTCTTTTGTCTGCAAGAAGTATATTATATACTCGTGATTGTTAAGGACCTTTGTGACCACACCCATCATTCTCATAAGCATCAACTTCCTCACATAGAATAAACTAATCTTTACTCTATTCCGGAGGTCTTGGCCTTGAGTGAATCTCATCTACTTTCTACCTCAGTTTTGTGTCATCCTCATTGTTCACAAGGTCTTTGTACTCCACCAAGTACATTGCCCCCTGCTTTTTTACAAGTTGTGCATAGAACCATGCCCCTCTGAACCCCTCTTTATTGTTGGACACCTCCACCAGGTCACCATTACTCAACTTCAAATTCTCAGATTGATGATGGGAAATCCAGATCATGTATTGATGAAAGCTTAAAGGATTCTGCAGAGAAAGTAGAGTTTACAAAAAATGATAAAATCCAAGAAGCAACTGATGAGTTAGAGGAAATGTTGAAAATGAAAAAATATACATCTAATCATATGCATTATGATACTTTTTTCAAGAAACATTATATTAAGAGGGAAGTACATAGGCATGAAAAATGACAAAAGACACATGGGGTAGGTGAGAATAAGAAAAAGTCCTGCTACATTCCTGATATCTTTTGATAATAAAGACATGAAGATGCTCAATTCAGTTTAGGTTGGGATTAAAAAGCATAGTTCATTATCAACATCTAAATATGACAATATGAGGTCCATACTAAAGATAAATAAGCTTACAAGCCATTTTGAGGACCATTTGAGGTCTGATGTTGTTGGTGCAGTGCCTATAAGCCATTTTGAGAACCATTTGAGGTCTGATGTTTTTGGTGCAGTATCTTTAATATTCGAGCCAAAGTTGAAGACAACAAAGAGAGACTTTAAAAGTTCATCAGAGAGTGAAAGCAATATTCATAATGACGGAGACAATATTTTGAATTTTTCTCCTTATCTTGAAGAAATTAGGATACAATCATCAGATACAGGCATTATTTCAGAGCAAACCATGAGTGAAAAGCAGTTTGGTCAGAAAAGGAAAAGCATGGAAAAATAAATTAGAGGTTCTCGATTAGTGCCTGAAGGTGAGTTCCTCAATTGTAGAAAAACAGTGACAGATAACATTTTCAGCAATTTTGAATCTTTTAAACATGGAAACACCGAAGAGAGCATTCATGTTTCAAACTGTAAGAAAATTTGAAGTGTGAAAAAGATTTTGAAAATATTCATGAAAATTATGTTCCTATTGTCAAAGATCATGTGATTTCTATATTTGTGACTAAATACAATGAAGTTAGGGTAGTTCCAAACACTGCTTTGCATCAGAATTCCATTCTGAAGAAGAAAAGAAATCTCTTGAAGAAACATAATTTAGGGTTATCAACTCTACCAGAGAGATCAAATAATCAAATAAAGGTAAATATTTGCATGGAAGAAGAAAATGTTATTGAAGTATTATCTGGAGTAGATCATCTAAAGAAAAGGACACAGATCAAGAAGAACCAGCTAAATAAGAACCATACCAGATTGAGTGAGGAGGCTGATCTGCCGGCTTGGTCAATGTATCATGCAGGGTGATTTTACACTCATGGCCTAGGATATAAAGCAACATTCATGGAGGAAAATCAAGAAGTGACATGTTGGTGGAAGTATATGTGGAAACTATGTGGCTATCCCTTAGAAACAAAGCATTGAATTGGGAGGTTCTCCAAAAGCGCAATTGGCATCGTCCAGGCCAGCGCCTCTTGTGCAAGTAGGAAGAAGAAAATATTGATCATCTACGTGGAAAAAGTTCAGACAAAAATGGATGCACTAACAGGTTGCAAGGGTGATTGAAAATGACAATCTGTAGATAAGTACATGCATAATTGGGCACAACATAGGGAGTTAATAGTCTTCAAAGCGCTACCCTTAGTGGTATCATGGGGGATTTGACTTGCCAGAAAAACAAAGATCTTCCGAGACAAGTCAGTTCCATCTTAAACTATTTGATTTTGTAATCCCACATCTTGGGAATTTTCCTTTTTTGTAAGACTTTGTAATATTTTTTAAAGGGAAAGTTTTCCCAAGTGAAGGAGGAATTTTTTGGAGATTAATCCTAGGAGCATATCGAAGGACAGAATACGAGGTTACATTACAGGAAAATTTGTGATTTTTGTACTATGTAATGTTTTACAAGTTAATAAAATTGCAGTCATTTCATGCTATGTTTCATGGTTGATTCGTTAAATGTTTTTAATGAGTTCCAATCATTCTTATATTTTTATGGCTAGCTAATTATCAATGGTGCCTATTAATGTGTTGATCTATGTCCTGATTTTTCATTACATGATTGATGTGTTGCATGTATATTGAACGAATGTCTTTGTTTGATTTATGTGGTATAGTTTGGTGTTGATGACTAGTAATTAATATCTGGTACCAATTAGTTAATTAGTATTGCCTCTTGGATACATTATAGATTTACAATCTTTAGATAAAGCTTTGCAGTATTTTGTTTAAGATTTATTTGAATTTGGTTGAGGGAACTGATCTTAACCTGCATGTTTGTATGTTGAGTACTCAAATCCTTGCACCTTTTATGTTTTTTTTGCAATTATCCAAATTTTAAGTCCATGTTTCACCCTGTTTAAGTGTCCTTAAACAAATAGTTATTAGGAATCGGTTACTTTGATTATATCCTTAAAAGCAGATCTTATTTGATCTGACAAACCCATGTGCCAGTGGAAGCCTTATATCCATAGGAATTAGTCATCCCAAACAACTCGGGGATAGGATCGTCTCTATGTGGGATTGATTCGAAGCCTTTTTTGCTGCATTAGAGGAAATTTGAGGTCTAAAATGGGCCTCATAAGGAAAATAATAAAATAATAGTTAAAATAATAAAATAATATATATTAATTTTGGAGGTAGAAAGATAAAAACTACTTTTTTCGTTCGTATTTTCAACATATCTCCATGTGTTTTTACTCAAATTTTGATTGAGAGGGCTCGTTGGACGCGTAATTTAATTCTGCATCCAACGAGTACCCACACTACATACTTTTGACGAGCCCCGCTACCTTAAAACAAGAAATACCTGAAAAAATGTGATGATGATGTCATCATCACATTTTTCAGGTGTTTCTTGATTTTCGGGTAGCGAAGCTTGTCAAAGGTATGCACTGTGGGCACTCATTGGATGTGGAATTAAATTCTGCATCCAATGAGCCCTCCCGAAATTTGAGTAAAATAACAGGGAGATATGTTGAAAATACAAACAAAAAAAGTAGTTTTTTTTATGACAAATATGTCAATTCAACCATTATGGTTGACTCATTTTATTGAAATTCTATGGTTTCTTGAATTCCAACTCCTAAGAATTTATTGTTGGCTCGTTTTCTTATAAGGCCCATTTTAGGCCCCAAATTTCCTTTAATGGGATTTTCCTTCTGTTGATTGCCTTGTAGTTTTATCCAGCAACCTACAAACCGGGACGTCAACAGGTCTGCATCGACACTAATGACAAAAGAACAGACTACCAAAAGAAAAGGAGAAGATGTTACGACTTCCAATTTCTCGCATCAAGAAGTGCTGGGATCTACACCTCAACATAAGAAGTAACTGTGACTCTCGAGTTACCAAGTCAAGAGGAACAAGGGACTATTGCGACTCCTACGTATTCAAGTAGGGATGAATATAAAATCGCTACTACCCCCAGGAAGGAAAGGAACCATGGCCGATCGACTGCTTATACCCCTCACAAAATATCCATACCACTAGACACCAAGTGCGGTAAGAAAAGACATCCCAACTACAAACCTCAAAATGTGATACTTAATAAATAAAAAATTTCCTATCGAAAGTTTGCTTCTTACATGGTAGGGAAGCAAGCCATATTAATACGCTAGATGAAAAATTTATAAATATGTTTAGTCAAAATTCCAAAACAAAGACTTGTTAAGAAAGACAATAACAAGGACGATGATACAGAAGAAGTAGAAGACATATATATGAAGGATCAAGATGATATTGACAATAACAATGTCAATATCAATTGTAAAGAAAATGGCGTTGTCGTAGAAGCCAATGAAGTCAATAAAGTCAATGTTAACAACAATTATGAGAGAATTGAAGTTGTAGAAGAATGAAATGATGAAAATAAAAGTGTTAAATATGAAATTAATCATGATAACGTAGAAGAACGAAACCCAAAGGATGGTGTGACAAAGGATGAGATGAACATTCTATTAGTAGACACGACTCAAGATATTCTAGAATTTCGAAAGGTTGCTAGAGAACAAATAGAGACAAGCTTGTCACTCAAGGAAGTAAGTGCATTATTAATAGTTGCCACTACAGATAATAAAACCATATCAAAGCACGTAGAAATATAAAAAATATACATCAAAATAGAAGGCCAAAAGAACACCATCAGATTAGAAGCTAAGAAGAATACTCCATATAGTTGTTATGAGTTCATCTACAAAATCATATGCATGAAAATATTTAAATGGAAATGCGACTAAATATTTCAATAACTACTAAACCGTGGAACCATTGTTCATGGAAAGAATTCCAGTTGCAGCACGCTCATAAGAAGATTCGTGGATGAATCTTTTCACAACAGGATGACTTATAATATAACTAAATAGTATATTACTATAACTATTAATTTATTTAACAATTAGGTTAATTAGTATTAATGGGAAAAGGTCACCTCTTTTCAAGGTCCAACCATTTATAGGTTAGCTTCCATATATAATATAAGCATGTCAATGTAATAATCATCAATTCAATAATAAATATATATATTTTATCAATTATGATAATTATGTAAGGATGAACTCTTACAGAGATATAAAAATCTAGTATGTGAGTATCGATGAGCAAGTTGATGATATGTTGACCAAGCTTCCGTGACAAGATTGGTGTAGTTCGAAAAGACGTTCCTCGCAAGGAGGAACATTGATCTTGATACTAAATACTTTCATCATAAAGAAGAACAATTATGTTGATGATATAGATTCTTCCTCGTAAGGAGGAACAATGATGATGATACATACTTTCCTCAAAAGGAGGAATGATGAATATATGAACCCTTCTCGGAAAGGAGAAACATGTTGAAGATATGGGCCCTTCTCAGAAAGGAGAAACAGGTTGAAGATATGGAATCTCTTCGGAAAGGAGGAACATGTTGAAGATATGGAATCTACTCGAAAAGGAATAATAGGTCAAATCTATGAATCCTCCTTGGACAAAGGGGTAGCAGGTTGATGATATGGATCCTCCCTGGAAAGGGGGAGTGATGATGGGATGGAAGTGAAGCTCCATTATGAAAGAGGCCAAGTGGGCCTGAATATGCTGACAAGGTCCGACATTCACTTGTGAACTATATCTCCTCTCTTGAGGATGGTATTGCAGGAAAATAACACCATGATCTTAAGAGTGGTCCTTAATAGATGAGGATGGACATGTAGACGTTACTCTCGCATGGAAAATGTACCTACATTCATCTGTAGATGTTGTATAATAACACTCGCTTAAGAGTGGTCTTAGCTTTGAAGCTGAAGATTCTCTACGATGAGTCCTTACATATGACAGGTCCTACATTTAGTTGTGGATGATATCTGTAGTTGCAGATGATAAGCTTGCATGGAGAGTGTGCCTACATTCATTTGTATATGTCGCAGAATAAAACTTGCTTAGGAGTGGTCCTAGCTTTGAAGCTGAGGATGCTCTACGATTATTCCTTATGAACGACAGGTCCCACATTTAGGTGCAGAAGAGATCAATAGTTGTAGACAATACTCTCTCATGAAGAGTGTATCTACATTCATTTGTAGATGTCGTAGAATAACACTTGCTTAGGAGTGGTCCTAGATTTGAAGCTGAGTATGCTCTACGATGAGTACTTATGGACGGCAGGTTCTGCAATTTGGTGTAGATGAGGGATGCAGTTGCATACAATACTCTTGCATGGAGAGTATTCCTACACGCACATGTATATATTGTAGTATAACACTCTCTTGGAGTGTTTGTAGCTCTAACAGGCTAAGGATGGTCTACAATGATTCCTTGTGGACAATGTGGTCTTGCATTCATTTGCAGACGATTCATTTGGTTGATACTATGGACCCTCCCTGTTAAGGGGGGGTAGGATGATAATGATTGCATCATCCTTGGAACTATGTCCTAAAGTGATAGGGATTGATCATCCCACAAAGAGATCATGTCTACTGCAGGAAGTGTTGCGACAAAGGATCGAGAAAATCGAAGTGTTGCGATAAAGGATCGAGAAGATCAAAGTGTGTTGGGATATTATTAAACCCACTCATAACTTAGGATCAAATATTTAATCATTATTTAATTAAATTCCTACCGGCTAGCTAGATAGTTGGCATCCACTTGCACCTTAAAGTCAACACTTTCTATACCCAAAGAATGATTTAAATCTTCTTTTGGGTTGATCTTGACAACTTTATGGACTCCCAGAATTAGTAACAGTGCTTTCCTGCAGATTCTGCTTTATTATGCTTTTATCCAACTTTTTTATGGATAAGGTAAAGCTAGTTAAATAGGAAACTGGTATCTTTTGTTGCCAACCCATCCTCCATGATTTTCTCTCCAGCTTACAGGATTAGCATGCTTTTCCATCACTCTTGAAAATTCACTCATGATTTTGCTAATTCGTGAGGTCATTGACTGATTTGCGAAGTTCGTTAGCCACATATGGGGGTTTATCATATTTGGTAAGTCTACCATTCTAAGATTTATGATTTGTCTCCATACAACTCAATTTTAACCATGAGGGATGTACACTATTATTCATCATTATTTAATGGAAGGATACACTCCAATATTCATCTCTTCATTCATGTGATTCAGTCTCTTTTCTTCTCTCTATTTTTCCTGTGTATGCTTTTGAGAATTATCTTAGTAGCAAGATCTATTTCCTGTTCTTCTTCTTAGAATATTTTCTCATAGAGTTGGATCTATTATTTATACATGGTATCAGAGCACAAGATTTCTCCAGTTCTATTGAGTTTAGGAGCGCATCCAGTCTCCTATCCCTCTTTAAAAAAGAGCTTAGTCTAAGCTTACAAGATTCTCTTGTAGTTTTATTTTTGCAGGTTGCAGAGAGTATCTCCAAGAGAATATCAACAAATTCAATATGGATTCAAAAGTTCCTCTATCTCCATTTAACTATGTTGATTCGAAGCCCAAGATGAGTGCATACTTGAAGAGAAAATGTCTCTTTGAAGTCTTCATTGGTGCATTGAGCAAACCTGAGTCTTATTAAGAGAAGATTGACTAGATGCATAATTGTGATAGGGCTTATGGAATTATGTGTTTGGGAATGTCTCCAAGTATACATCATCTCATAAAGTCTGTTGAATATTCATTTGAGCTTTAGAACAATTTGGATAAAGCTTTTGGTATGCATGAAGTAGAAGATGAAGCATGGAGAGAACCCAACATCTCCTCATGTTCTCTCTCTCAAGATGTCTCGACCTATACATCCTCTGATGAATTTATTTATGATGAATAAGTTTCTCTTACAGTTCATGTTGCTTCTACCCTCTTTGATTCGAATGCTTCCTCCTTCAATTAAGAAGCAAATATTGAAGAGACATATTTCTATGTGTCTCTTGAAGGTGATTCATATTCTTGTGATGATGATGATGGAAAATAAGTGACAGATGGAGATTCTATTGATATTGACAATGACCCATTAACCCATTCAGTTTTCTCTATATCTTCTATCTTATATTTTGAGATCTATGTTCCAGATCTTTCACACTTTGTGCATATCTCTCTCATTGATGGTGCACAACCTAGTGTCTTTCTAGATGTTTTCTTAGCCAAATCAAGTATTATGCGTGTCATACCACTTACCATACTTGATCTCATGTGATTCCGCATCTCCTCCTTTGTTCTTGGCATCAATACTTAGAGCCTCCTTCAATATTTTGGACATTTCCTTCCTTCATCCTTTTCTACTATATAGGATTCATTACTTGTGTATTCCCGTGAGTCTACTAATATGCTTATATGTTATCTCTTATATTCTTTAGAAACATGTTTGCAGGCTGATATACATGTCATGACAAAATTTATACCACCATCCATACCATCTACCATACCTTTGAATAATTCTAAGACTGCACAAATCCTAAGTTCACTACTTTATTCATCATTGGTCTCTTATGCAGTGTTACTTATATTACATGGTTTGAACACTTTCCTATATTTCAGTGGTTTTTATCCATGACCTTAGTTATATTTAGAATGATATTAAACATTTTTGGATCTGTTCTAAACACTTATTGTTCATATCTCAAGTCCATCCATTATTCATTTTTTTACACCTATCGGTTTTCCCCAGTTGCTCATAGTTTTCCTAGTATAGCCCTATATCCTCATGGAGTCATTGAATCCTTTGTATTTGTTGTTCCATATGCTAATGTTATGATATATTAGAGGTTTATCAGCCTCATATCAGATCTAGGAAGGTGCTACATCAGATTGGAAGAATTACATGTGATTCACATCACAATTTTGCAGTTATTCAGGGAATTGCGTGTGTAACAAATTGTCTTAATTTTTGTACTCTTTGGGAAGGAGTATGCACATATCTCTTTTCCAAATCAGATTGTGTTTGTAGTTGATAGTTTGTAAGAAACAAGAAGCATTATCATAATTCTCCTACTTCATCACATGATGAGATACCAGGAGTCTCTCCTCTTTCTTCTTGCAGATTCTACACTCTGGCGCATGATCATGGAGTCTGCAAGCCTCTTCATTAAGTATTTCACCAGAAGAAGTTCCTTCATCTCATTCAAGCGAAGTTAAAGAAACGTTGACGACATATTGTTCAAATTTTGTGCCTTGTCCTTTCTTGAGGGATGATTTTCCCCATGTGGTTTTGCCTATTTCCTCATCTTTTTGGACATAATAATTGTTAAAGGGTGACCATAGCCTTGTTGCTAGGTCAGACATACTGTTAGTTTTTCAACATTAAGCTAGCATTATGTTAGGATATTTACTGAGAGAATAACAAGTACAACAATCAAACACAAGAGACAATGAACACAGTGTTTTTGATCGGGGAAACCATAAATGGAGAAAACACCTCAAATTCCTCAGAGATAGAAACAAAACAAGATGTAAAACCCCAAAACAGTAAGATGCACTCTCGACAGCAGTAATATTCTTCTTGTCTAGCCCCAGTTTCTTTTCCTTCCTCAACTATGCGCTACACTTGAGTGTGTGAGTGATGTGTACTAAATAGAGATCCCATCTCAGTATTTATACTAATCCCGACATGACTAAAACCCTACTAGGGCCGACCTCTACTTGGAGAGTCTAATAACCCTAGTGCCCTGGAACTATGGGGACTTTAACTCTTACACAATCAGAGGGTTACCCATTATGACTTGACATGACTTGTTTACATTATTGATCCTCCCGATCGGAACATTGGGGCATGACAACATGACTCAAATTTATAATAGATACATCCCGAAATAAACATAGGGTTACAATACATAAAATACATAGATGAATACAGTCCGAAGTTACAAATACATCAACACTCCCTCTTAACTAGGAAGGTATTCTTTCGACACAATTTTCAGCACTGGTCTTCTTCTCTGTATCAACTGGATCATCTCGTCCTTTGCATCTCGAGTCTTCTGAGTCTTCAAGTCATCTTCATCCTTTGAATATGGATCATCTCTCAATCTGGATCGTCATGGGACATCATCACTGGATCGGGATCATCACTGGATCTGGATCATCATCACTGGATCTAAATCATCACTGGATCTGGATCATGTCTCAATCTGGATCATCACTGCTGGATCTGGATCATCACTCGATCTCGATCTCTCGGAGTCATCATAACTGGATATGGATCATAGCTCAATCTGGATCTCACCTGGTCTTCATCATGTGTGTACTATCTTGTCATAGGAAGTTCTACAAAGCCAGCCTTCTTTCATGCTGGGTGTATGCCTACCTCCTCGTAGGTCTTTGTTAGCCCTTACATCTGACCTACTCGTCAGAATGGCTAGCACTCACATCTGACCTGCTCCTCAGAAATGTGGTAGCCCTTATATCTGATCATATAGGACCTAATCCTATAGTCACATCAGAATGGCCAACACTCACATTTGAACTACTCTTCAGAAAGGCGGTAGCCCTTACATCTATGTAGGAGCTCATCCTACATCAGAATGGCCAACACTCACATATGACCTACTCGTCAGAATGGATCTTCCCTTACATCTCACCTGCTCGTCAGAATGGCGGTAGCCCTTACATCTGTCCTGCTCGACAGAATGGCCAGCACTCACATCTGACATGGAAGGAAATAAATCCTTTAGCCATGAACAAAATGGCTCTGTCCTTACATCTGACCTTCTCGTCAGAATGGCGGTAGCCCTTACATCTTTCCTACTTGAAAGAATGGCCAGCACTCACATTTGACATGGAAGGAGCTAAATCCTTTAGACATGAACAAAATGGCTCTGCCCTTACATCTGACCTGCTCGTCAGAATGGCTTTGGGACTCATCACTTTCCCTTGGAGGAAACCTCGATTTGGAGAACACCAAGCTTCTCCCTGAAGTACTCAAACTTCACTCTGGCTAATGGCTTCGTCAACACATCAGCTATCTGTTCCTCCGTCGCAACATATTGGAGCTTCACTGCTCCCCTCTGCACCATATCCCTGATATAGTGATACTTGATCTCGATATGCTTTGACTTGTCATGGAACACTAGATTCTCTGACAATGTCACGCAACTCTGATTGTCACAATGTATACAAGTAGCATCCAAATAGAGATCAAATATATTGGACAGTAGCTTACGCATCCATACTGCCTCAAAACTAACTGAACAAGCTGCGATATACTCTGCTTTAGCTGTACTCAGTGCCACATAGGATTGCTTCCTGCTAAACCAAGAGATCACACCTGATCCCACACTGAAGCAACAACCTGAAGTGCTCTTCCTATCGATGGCACTTCCTGCCCAATCTGAATCAACATAACCTTCCAGGTTAATATTTTGATTCGCATCATACTTGAGGTCATAATCAATTGTACCCCTCAAGTACCTCAGAATATGCTTTGCTGCAATCAAGTGAACATTTCTTGGATTTGTCAAGAACTGGCTCAAGGTGTTCACATCAAAGCAAATGTCTGGTCTCGTGTTCGTTAGGTACATCAATGACCCAATCATCTGACGATACATCATAGCATCAACCATATTTGAAGAAGCATCATTCAATAGCTTCGGGTTCGATGCCATAGGTGTGGCCATAATATTGCAGTCCATCATCCCAAACCTCTTCAGCATCTCTACTGCATACTTCCCTTGTACAAGGAAGATTCCATCTACACTCTGCCACACCTCCATACCTAGAAAGTAATGCATCATACCCAAGTCCTTCATCTCGAACTCGGCAGCAAGCTTTCTCTTTGTATCAGTAATCATCCCATCCATACCTGTCACAAATAGATAATCTACATATAGTAGAAGCATCACTGGGTTGCCATCTTCAACCTTATAGTAAAGGTTGGAATCTGCTTTACTCTTGGTAAAGCCCAAACTGGATAGAAAGCTATCAATTCTTCCGTACCATGTCCTGGGTGCCTGTTTCAAACTATACAGGGCTTTCTTCAATCTGCATACATGAGACTCCCTCTCATGTGTCTCAAAACCGAGTGGTTGTTCTACATACACTTCCTCTTCCACTACACCATTCAAGAAAGCAGTCTTGACATCCATTTGGTGTATCTTCCATTTCATCACTGCAGCCAGAGAAAGTACTGATATGATGGAAGTGTATCTATTTGGCTATAGGTGCAAAGGTCTCCCCATAGTCTATTCCCTCTTTCTGAGAGAAACCTCGAGCTACAAATATTGCCTTATACTTTTCAATGCTAGCATCTGCAGCATGTTTGATCTTGTAGATCCATTTGGAAGTTACTACTGACTTCCTGTCTGGTCTTGGGAAAATATCCCAAACATCATTCTTCATGATCGATTGGTACTCTTCGATCATAGCATCCTTCCATTCTTTCTGTTTTTCCGCTTCTTCATAACTAAAAAGGTTCTCTATCAATGAAATCACATAGTAAGGCTACATACCCGGAATAGGATTTGGTCCTCTTTCTTTCTCTGTGATTCTCTTCTGGAGCCCCATATCTTTCCACACCTTGGATAAGTTCTCGTACCCAAGCAGGTTTCCTCTTATGAGGATTCTTCTCCAGAGGTGGATCTACAGGTCTTTGTGGTTCTTCAAATTCTCGATCTTCTTCTCGATTTTCTTCATTCATGGTTGTATCATGAATTCTGGGTGCTTCTGCTTCTTCAGGTTCTTCAACAGGTCTCTTTCTGGATTTGTTGTAAGTTGTGTCTTCATCAAATGTCACATCACTGCTGATGTCAATCTTCTTATATCGTGGGAAATATATTCTGTAAGCTTTCGAGCTTTTAGAGTATCCCACAAATATACCCTTCTTTCCCGAAGGATCTAATTTACTCCTCTTCTCTTTTGGAACGTGGATGTACATAGGACAGCCAAATATTCTGAGATGGATGACTTCTGGTTTCTTGCCGGATAATACTTCTTTAATTAGTCTTGTTCTCAAGTACTCTATGTGGAGTATGGTTCTGTACATACACCGCTGTTCTGGCAGCTTCCGCCCAAAGATGCATAGGAAGGTCTTGATCATGAAGCATTGCTTTTGCAGTTTCCATGATAGTTCTGTTCTTCCATTGCGCAGCCCCATTATGTTGTGGATTCTAAGGAGTGGTCAACTCCCTCTTAATCCCTGATTCTTTGCATAGCTCTTTGAATTCATTTGAAGTGAATTCTCCACCATTATCTGATCGAATGGTATTGATCTTCTTTTCGGTATGATTTTCGATCAAGGCTTTGAATTCTTGGAACTTACTGAATACTTCGTCTTTGTTCTTCATGAAGTAAACCCATGTCTTCCTAGAAAAATCATCAATAAAGGAAACATAATATGCATACCCGCTTAGAGAGTTTGATGACATAGGACCGCATACATCGGAGTGGATGATTTCCAAGATTCCTTTTGCTTTTCTTTCACTGCTTGGAAATGTCTTCTTTGTATTCTTTCCTTTCGCACATCCTTTGCAGACCCCATCATGTTTTTCTTGAATTTATGGAAGACCTTCGACAGCTTTGCTTGCAATAGGTAGTGCTCTGTAATGCACATGTGCAAGCCTTTTATGCCAAAGTTCACTTGGCTCTACTGTGTCATGGACAAATGCTTGTTCTAGATAGCCTTTTAATTTGTACGATCCTCCTTCTTGTTCTCCAATCACTACCGCATCATTGATAGTATTTCCTTTTGGCCACATGATGACTTGACCATCTATGAATGCAACCGGCATTCCTTTTGCATCTAATGCTGATATGGAGAGAAGGTTCTTCTTGAGTCCTGGCACAATAATACTTCTTTCATTGTTAGATATTTTCCAGAGTCTAACTTATATGAAGATTCCCCACTACCTTTTCTTGGATATTGGTAGTCATCTCCTAGCTTTACCTTGTGAGGTGATTCATGTTCTGACAGTCTAACAAAGGATTCTTTGAATCCAGTCATATGTTTGGAAGCCCCACTGTCTATAAGCCAATCATCACTACCATGAGTAATGTTACCTGTGAGAGCTGATATCAAAACATATTCATCCTCGCTTGAAGAATATTCACTTTCATATCTAGATCTCTTCCTGGATGGTTCATCATCCTCTGCAGCATGAGCATGATGTCTTCTTTTGTTGCTCTTCTTTACCATCTTCTGTTTGTTAGGACAATTCCTTGCATAGTGTCCTGCTTCATCACAAGTATAGCATATGATCCTAGATACATCTCTTATAGTATTATCTTTGTGAAAGTTATTACCTCTAGAGCCATGAGATTTTCTCTTGCTTGACTTGGAGTGAGACTTGGAGTGTACTATAAGAGCTTGGTCTTCAATTCCCATCTTCTCTTCTTGAGCTGCTATCCGAGCTTATTCTTGAGAGCACTCTTCCCATAGTCTTCTGAACTTGACTAACTTCTTCCTAGCACAGATTCCTTGGATGAATGAATCCCATGACCTAGGAAGGCCATTCAAAGTAGTCATCACAATCTCTGAATTTTCCACTTCTTCATCAATAGCTTCTAATTGTTCCTTGATCTGAGAAACCTTTGTGAAGTAAGACTGGATAGTTTTTGCATTCTAAATCTTTACATTCTTCAGTTGGTTTCTTAGGGTCATCTTTCGATTGATGTTCTTCCCTTCAAATAATTTGGTTAGGGAATCAAACATAGCTTTAGGTGTCTTGAGAGAGGACACCCGTGGGATGAGGTGATCCTTGATAGAATCAGCAATGATCCTCTTTGCCATAACCATCTTCTTCTTGTGTAAGGCCTTTGCCTCATCTCCCTCTGGAACTAGAACCTCCTCATGAATGTAGGAGTCTAATTCATTTTCTTCCAGGACCAAGGAGATCCTATACTTCCAGGCTCGAAAGTTTTCAGCTCCCTCAAGCTTTTCATCAAGCTTGGTATGATGAGACATCTTAAATGAGAACCTCAAATGGAAATACAAAAGATTTTAGATCTTACCAGGTTCAAGATGCCGGATCTGAAACTTGAGGTGAAATCCTGCAGAGCTGGTTCAAAAGCAAATTAGGGTTTTTCTTTTCTAGAGTTCTGTCTACCCAAATGCTTTGAAATTTGTCCCTAAATTCGATTTTGGGGAGGAGATCAATCCAGGCCTGGGCTCATTGAAAAATTCCTCTTCTGTAGAAATCCCTAATTTCCGACAGCAGTGACAGGTCCAAAACTGAAAAACCTCAGAATTGGATTCTGCTTTGACAGAAATATGCACCCTAAGGAGGAGAGTTGTTCCACCTTACTTTTGCTGAAAATCTATGGAGGAAGATCCACAAACTAGGAAGCCCTAGTTCCCACAGCTGCACAGTGTCTTCTTCTCAGGTTAGCTCTGATCCCATTTTAGTTTTTCAACACTAAGCTAGAATTATGTTAGGATCTTTACTGAGAGAATAAAAAGTACAACAATCAAACAAAATAGACAATGAACACAATGTTTTTGATTGGGGAAACCATAAATGGAGAAAACCCTGCAACTTCCTCAGAGATAGAAACAACCCAAGATGTAAAACCCCAAAACAGTAAGATGCACTCCCGACAGCAGTAATCTTCTTCTTGTCTAGCCCCAGTGTCTTCTCCTTCCTCAAATATGCACTACACTTGAGTGTGTGAGTGATGTGTGCTGAATAGAGATCCCAACTCTCTATTTATACTAATCCCGACATGACTAAAACCCTAATAGGGCTGACCTCTACTTGGAGAGTCTAATAAACCTAGTGCCCCGAAACTGCGGGGACTTTAACTCTTACACAATTGGAGGGTTACCCATTATGACTTGACATGAATTGTTTACATTATTGATCCTCCTGATCAGAACATCGGGGCATGACAACATGACTCAAATACATAATAGATACATCCCGGAATAAACATCGGGTTACAATACATAAAATACATAGATGAATACATTCCGAAGTTACAAATACATCAACACATACACCTTTATTTTTTACATACCATCATAAATTTAGACTTAAAGAGAGGTGTTGGGATATTATTAAACCCACTCATAACTTGGGATAAATTATTAATCATTATTTGATTAAATTCCTACCCACTAACTAGATAGTTGGCATCCACTTGCACCGTAAAGTCAACTCTTGCCATATATACCCCATGAATGATTTAATTCTAATTCTAGGTTGATCTTGACCACTTTATGGACTCCTAGAATTAGTAACTACGCTTTTCTATAGATTCTTTCTTATTATGCTTTTATCCAGCTTTTTCGTGGATAAGATAAAGTTAATCAACTAGGAAACTGGTACCTTTTGTTTCCAACCCATCCTCCATGATTTTATCTCCATTTTCCAAGATTAGAATGATTTTCCATCACTCTTGATAACTCACTCATTTTTTTTATAATTCGTGAGCCCCTTGACTGATTTGGGAAGTGCTTTAGTCACCTATGGGGGTTTATCATATTTGGTAAGTCTACCTTTCTCATATTTATGAGTTGTCTCCATACAACTCAATTTTACCTATGAGGGATGTACTATTTATGTATACTATTATTCATCATTATTTATTGGAAGGATACACTCCATTATTCATCTCTTCTTTCATGTGATTCAGTCTCTTTTCTTCTCTCTATTTTACCTGTGTATGCTTGTGAGAATTATCTTAGTAGAAATATCTATTTCCTGTGCTTATTCTTAGAATATTTCTCATAGCATTGAAGATATTATTTCTACAAAGTGTTGTTGCAAAGGATCGAGAATATTCAAGTGCTGTTGCAAAAGATCAAGAATATAGAAGTGCTGCTGCAAAGGATCGAGAAGATCAAAGTGCTACTTCAAAGGATCGAGAAGATCGAAGTCATACTGAAGAGGATCGAGAAGGTCAAAGTGTTGCTGCAAAGGATCGAGAATATCAGAGTGTTGCTACAAAGGGTCGAAAAGATCGAAGTGCTGCTACAAGGGATCAAAATATTGAAGCGTTCCTACAAATGATCAAGTGATCGAGTGTTATAGAAGATAAATATTCAGTGTTGTAGAAGATGATGTTCCAGTACTGAATACATTAAAGAGTAACTATTCCAGTTATTGATGATTGTTGAAAAATTCCTATGACATATTGATGTATCACCTTGATGATGTTGTAGATGCTCTATCTATTGTTGATGATGGTGTTGTCGGTAGAATTCTCTTCTTGTTAAGGGGGAGTGTTGAAATATTGTAACTTCAAAGGATATTCTAAATATATTTTACTAATGTACCCGAAGGGAGATGTATCAATCCTTTGTTGGGATATTACTATTGTATTTGGTCATCATAGAGTCATGAGGTAAAGTGTCCATTGTAAGTTGGGTTAATAGTACCCTAATTAATATAATAGAATATTATTTTGAGTCTTCCTAGGTGAATTCGACCCAATCAGTTAAGTGGGGCCGAATTGTTAGGTTAAAAGTCAAGTGAAAAAAAGAGTATAAATATATGAGTTGTGTTCCTCATTTGAACACACACTCACTTTATAGTGCATACGAGAGAGAGAGATATATATCTGCTGGGAGAAGGTGCACTTGTATGGGGTCTTGTCTTTTACTTTTGGTACATATTTTACAGAGAAATTTTTGTTGGGTTTTCTTCCCTATGAGGGTTTCCTAGGATAAATCTTTGAGTTATTTTGTGTGGTTGTGCTTTTCTATCTTTCAGTGATCCTTTTTCTTATTTTTATGTTGCTATGATGCTAAATGTTATTATATATGGTATAACAATTAAAAACTTAACACTTGTGTGTGCTCATTGAACTTGATTTGTGACCTCTATGAGGTGTTTGGACAAAGATGTAATCTCTATGGGTTGTGGGATGCTTGGACAAACTTGTTAGGACTCTGAATTGACCTTATTGGTGTTAGGATTAAATAATCCTCCCTTGTCCATATATAGTGTAATTTATCATCTTTCCTAACTTAGGATTCATTTGGATGAGTTTGGTGCCACCATGATATTAGTGCCATTGGTGCCAATCCCTACATTATTGGAGCTACTCTGAGTGCCACCAAAAGCCTCCATCAGTTAGTTGTGGTAGGTAGGAAGTTATGTTGAGTCAACCTCCAGTTACAATCATATAAGGTTAGCTGAGATTCCGCAGTGAGGATTCATGACTCTTAGTGTCTAGCGCCAGTTTTGCATTCTAGCATGGGGAGTGGTTCCTTTTTCCACCTCCCACATTAGTTAACTGACTGAGAACTTATTTAGACATCAGGAGTTAGACTAGTGGCCCCCATGCAGTGATTTAGACACATTGAGTTATCCAGTTAGTCAGGTTTAGTTGGTAGATTTGAATCGTATTCACATGATTCAAATTCTTCTTATTGTAACACCATTATATTACTACTGGAATGAATAGAGATTAATGTTGTAATTCAATTCTGATCATATTTGTCTCAAATTCGTCTTGTTTAGTGTACATTGTTCTTGTTATTCCATTGCATAATTTTACTTTTCAATTGCACTCATTTTCCTATAGATCAATGATTCACAAATTTAACATGGTATCAGAGCCTTGCTCAGGTTAGCATCAAGTCTTGTCTGATCTCCATTGTACACCAGAAGTAGCTGAGTTTCCAGATAAATCCTGAAATGATAGCCTTTATCCCTCTGGATGATGTCCAAAGAAGTGTATCTAGGTGTGACGGACTCTGAGAAAGTGTACATGTTGAGGTGGAAAGGCTTGAAACTGACACGATAGAAAATTGAATTGGCTTTTGCAGTGTTATTGCAAGTACGTACATAGATTCTTAAGGAATTGATAGTTCATCATACATAAATATGGATTCTTAAGCTCTCTTACCCCGAATCCTTACACCCTTCAACTATAGTGATTGGAGGGAAGCTATGTAGGTAGCCTTACGTAAGCTTGGTTTGTGCAGGATGATAATGGGAAGAGAAACTGATCCCTAATAGTATGTTGAGAAGAACAAATTTTTGAATTGGCTTGATGAGGCCTTCAGATTTATGTGCACTCATATCTCCGGAGATATTTTGTTCCACCTAGAGGGATTAAGGATTCCGAAGGAGGATTGGGATAAGCTTGAATATTTGTTTGGAAAACAAGATGATATTCGAGGTTATATTTTAGAAGAAGAGCTCATTGCTCTACATCCCAGCAGCTTTGAATCTATTCAGCAATTCTTCACAAAAGGGTGAAAATGCGAAGTTGCTATTCAATTTTTTGAGAATCAACCACACTGAAAATTCAAGATCATATGTAAAAACTCACAAGGGTGTTTCTTACAATGTCCCTTTCAAAAGGGTAGTTTTAGTTTGTATGATGAGAGTCACATTTGAAAGAAAATGGGAGGACACAAACATGTGTCAATAAGGCACCATTTTTTTAAACATGTGTTAAATTTTGAAAACTAAAAAAATAGCGTTTAGGTCTCAAAATACTCAACATATATTCCATTGCAAAGTAAAATATGTATATATTATGAATGTACATTTGGTTTTCTTAAAATGAATAACCATATCTAAAAAAATGAAGGGCACATAGGTTAGTCGTTATCCAAACCTAAAAATTTAAAGTATATGTCGTTGGTTCCCATCAAATTTGTCCTACTATATGTCCATACAAAAATTTGAAAAAATATGAGTACAAACTAATATAATTATCAAAACCTCTTGTATTTACGTCAAGGTGAAATTCCTAAGGGGGATATGGGTTTGAAAGGGTTTAAGTTGAAAAACATAAAATTTTACAGTTTTTTTAATAAAAAAACAGGAAAAAGGTGTATACCAACTTCGTGTTTTCACCCGAAATACAAGTCACTAGTAATTCAATGCAAACAATGTGGATTATAGAGGATATTTGAGTATCTTGTCCTGTTAATACTAAGCAATCTTGGCTCTGAGTACTTAGTCTTTGTCTCTACATTCCATTCCAGAAGGGCTTACATCCCTAATTGGAAGATTCCTTCTCTAGATGCTTTTGCTGAGTCCTTAATACAAGAGAAAGATAAATTGGTTCAAATGGGGGTGATTAAAAACTCAAAGAATAAATCACTCTTGATGACAAGATCAAAGAATGTGCAAGAAAGAGGGAAGCACAAACAGAAGAATCCCAAAACCATTGATTCCAATCTAAAGGAGAATCAGAGATCTTTCGATGGAGCCTCGGGCTCTAAGGAAAATAAGAAATTTGAGAAGACTAAGTGTCCATACTGTATGAGAGGCTTTCATCTAGAGAGCTAGTGCATGAATAAGAAAATTGACCCTTTGTTAACATTGTTTGAACATAACAATATTCCCCTCCCACAAGGAGAAAAGAATTCTGATGCTGGACAACCGACATAAGATCATAAGATGCGCCATGCCTTGAAGGCAGACCTCACTCGGTCGAAATATTACTTGATAGATTTTGAAGCATCCAACCACATTGTTCCCTCTAGGGAATCCTTCACCACTCTCACTGTATCAGGAGGACCTAGCATTCATTTGGGAGATGACTCCCAAATCCCAACTGCCAAGAGAGGTTCTATTAAAATTTAGCATGGTGAGTTCAAGAATGTACTCTATGTTCCCTCTCTTGCAGGAAACCTATTGTTTGTTTATCATATGACTCATATAGGCTCTCCCAAGAGAGTTTCATTCGACTCTGACTCACTAGAAATCATTGAAATTATACTGGAAATCTCATAGCAAAATGGTTTGCTAACCATGCCTCAAAGGCATGTGAGTTATCCCATTTCCTGCATGCTTCACATCCAAAAGCTTTATTGACTCATGCCAATAACATCAGCAAGTTGTGGCATGAGAGATTTGGGCATCTCAATTTCAAATATCTACAAAAACTCCACAATGACAAAATGGTTGAGGGATTTACACTCATCCAAACATCAAATGGAGTATGTCTTGGTTGCTTGGTAGGTAAGAATCCATAGAAGAGGTATGAAGTTGAGAAGAAAACTAGAGCTTCTCGTACAATTGATATGATACAACATGATGTTTCAGGATTGGTAACTCAAAAAATCCCCCACTCAGCTCTACATGGCCTACACCACCCAAGGACACCCATGCACGACCCTCATTTGACCCAATTTGACCCCCACACCCTCAAGAAGGCTTAAAAACATGAAAAAAGGCTTAAAAACCCCTAAAAAGAGCCTAAATAACTCTCTTAGGGGCTAAAGCCTCCAAAAAGGGGCTAAAACCCCTAAAAGGAGCCTAAAACCCTAAAAGGAGCTAAAGATTGACTGAAAGGGGCTAAATCCTTGACCATGGGCTTAAAACCCTAAAAAGGCTATAAATAGAGGGGCGGGGGTCACTCTTAAAAAATTCCTCCCTTACATACTGTTATGCTGCCCGAGTGGATGCCTTGAGACCATTTTCCTCTCAAGCCATTTACACTCCCTCTCATCCATCCTCCCATTGAGCCATAACTCCCCCATTGCCAAGAGAGAGGTGCTTCTCCAAGCTAGGGCATGGTGGCCCATTTCCACCAAGAGGTATAAGCTTTGTTTATTGTCATTTTTATTCTAGTTTTCCTAACTTAGTTTGCTTGCAGGTTCATTTTATTTTCTAACCAGTTGTATGTAGGTTTTTGGAGTCTAACCTTGTGTGCAGGGTTTCCATTTCTTTCTTTTCTGTTCTCTTTGCTTCAGTTCTATTTTATTTTTCTTGCATTACCATTAGGAACCCTATCCTTTTGTCCTATGGACAGAAGGTAGCCATTCCTGCCCTGTAGTAAGGGAGAAATACCTGCTACAGAATTGGCAGCCATACCAGGTCGATCCCACCAGATCCCTGGGTTTATTTTTCAAAGTTTTAGTTTTTATTTCTGTTCTGTTAACCTAGTTTAATTTTCTGTTAAATCTAGTTTAGATCTCTGTTTATTTACATTTCTAGCCATCGTCGAGCCTCCTCAAAGCCAATCCGAGCCCATTTGGCCACAGTACAGGTTTCTGTTTGCCGAATCTGACTCCGGTCCAAAACTTTTTCCCTTTCCGGAGCAGGTCGCTCTTATCGGGCCCAAAGAGGGCACCAAGTCGCTCATTCTGGCCTAAAAGGTGCGACTAGGTCTCCCATTTTGCCCTGAAAGGTGTGACCCCCTCCCAGAAGTCATCTCGCTTATGTTTGCAGATTCTGAGTGATCCCCTCACTTGTTTCTGGGAAAATTTGGTGACCCCCTCGCCACATTTGACCCGAAAAGTGTGATCTGTCTCTTAGTGTTTGATTTTTTAAAAGTTAAGGATTGTCAGTGCGACTCAGCCACCTCTGTCCATCAAAACTGTTTCTGTTTCTGTTATGTTCATTTCATATGCAGTATGTAAAAATCAAAGTGTAAATCAATGGTTAATGGATTAATGAACAAAGCTTGATTAAAATTTACTTAAAATCAACATCTTGCCTACCCCTTCCTCCTCTACCTAGTCATCACCCTTCGAGGTATTCTGGGATAAGACGAAGGGTGAATCTTGTATAGCAATAGGTACTTCAACTATTATTTTTCAAAGCCACTAAAAACGGGGGACTTGGAATGTAGAGGGGATAGAGAAGGAGGGATTCTCGTGATGCTTAGCGTCCTCCCTGTTGACCAACCTTGCATCCGGAGGGTGACCTATGGATCTATGGATGGGATTAGCCCATTTGTGTTGAGAGCCCAACACCCTTTCTTGGTTGAAGAGAAATATAGGTGCAAGGCAGTCACCTAGTTAGGCTATCATAGTTCAGGACCACAAATGGTACATGTGTAAAATTTTTGATTACTATTTACTGCTTTCATTCACAATGTTATGAACTCTGAGGAATTTTCATAAATCATTTAAGCAGCCACCAGGTATAACAAAAAAACAAAAGACATACACACCATACCATATAAATCAACCCAACTTAGTTCATGACGCTGAGTGAGCCATTAAAATTTACAATTTACACTAAGTTAAACATCTGCAGTCCTTGAGGACATAATTTCCTGACTGCCTTAACCATGGGAAGTACTTGGGGTCATCCCATAAAATCATTGTGAGGAGTACCACGAGAACCCAAAAGTAGCTGGCCACTGAGAGGAATTTCCAAGCGAAACAAACAACGATCCCCACCGATTGACTAGAACTCCCGTGAGGAAAAATCCAAGCGCTGTCTTCTAGCAGTCTTGGTGGCCGAGTGACCACCTAGAACCAATAGGAAGCCATTAAAACCGGGGTCCAAAAATCATTACCACCATTTTGACATACAAATCTGACACCATTGATCCTTAACACTCTTCCTTACGCCTAAGATCCAAACCTCCATAGTACAGGTCATTAGACTGACATCCTAGAGACCATTCTTGATGACCTTCTACACCATCAAAAGGCTACACAACCTCTGATTTAGATTCAAAACCATATCAGTGTGAACCACATCTGCACATTGCACCATCAATCCCCATGGCTAGTGCATACCCAGATCCATTTTTTGTTGTGGTAATTGCTAGTGGACCCATGTCCACACCACAACACACCACCAACACCCCTATAGGTGGCCCCAGAACGGTCATGCAAACTGTCATAAGCCAGCTACCACCACCCATATTGACTAGTCAATTTGTCCCACCTACAACCCATGGGGGCAGTATGCCTTCAACCCACACTATCCCACTTGGGATACATGGGGGCAGTGACCCTTCCACCTACATTTCCCCTCCTGTCACACATGGGGGCAGTAGCCCTTCCACCTACACTGCTCCTCCTACCACACTTGGGGGAACTGGCCCGTCCACAATGGTGCCACAAGTACCCCCAGTTATGTAGGTGCATCATGTACCTGCAAACCCCACAACCATGACTACCCCATCTCACATCAACTTGGGTTCAAACCTTCCTTTCATGGCACGTCTCAACTTGAATGACTTGGCTTGGTTAACAAATGTGTTGATGTATATGTAACTTCAGAATGTATTCTTCTATGTATCTTATGTATTGTAACCCGATGTTTATCCCGGGATGTTCCTATTATGTATTTGAGTCATGTGATCATACCCCGATGTTTTGATTGGGAAGATTAATAATGTAAACAAGTCATATCAAGTCATTAGGTAAGTCCCCACAGTTTCGGGGCACTTGAGTTATTATACACTAATTAAGGTGTAGGCTCGAGTAGTAATTGTTAGGTTGAGCCTACGTGTGAAAATGCAATTCAAGTGAATGGATGAATATAAATAGAGAGTGAGAGTCTCTCTATTTATCACTTGTAAAATACATCACTTGCTCTCTCAAGTGTGGCGCACTAGTGGAGAAGGAAATATATTGGGACAAGAAGACTACTACTGTTGGAGTGCATCTTTCTGTTTTGGGGTTTTACATCTTGTGGTGATACTATCTTAGAGGAATTTGCGGGGTTTTCTCCATTTATGGTTTCCCCGATCAAAACTCTTTGTGTCTTTTGTCTCTTGTGATGTGCTTATGTTATTGCTGTGCTTGTTATTCTCTCAGTGAAAAGATCCTAACATAATGCTAGCTTAAATGTTGAAAAAATAACATGGTATCAGAGCTAACCTGAGAAGAAGACATTGTGCAGCTACAGGATCTATGGATTCCTATTTTGTGGATCTTCCTCCACATATTTTCAGCAAAAGTATGCTAGGATGACTCTCCATTGAAGGGTGCATCTTTCTGTCGATGCGGAATTCAATTTCAAGCATTTTCAGTTTCGATGTGGAAATTAGGGATTTCTACAGAAGAGGAATTTTTGAGTGAGACCAGCATAGGATTGTTCTCCTCATCAAAACCGAATTTTAGAGACCTGGATCAAGAAATTTGGTTGGGTGAAACTCCAGGAAAGTCAAACCCTAGTTTGACCCTAAGCTAGGAGAAACCCTAAATACTAAAACTGCTAAGTTTTGGTACAGTCGCTATATTCCGAGATTGGAGAAGTCCCAGAAGTTGAAAATTTCAGGGGCCGAAGATAAAATATTGATGAACACTATGTGCAAAACTCAGCCTTAGATTCGCTATATTCTGGGAGATAAGATCTCTCAAAGTTAGGGTTCCAGCCTCTTCCAGAAATCATCCATAAACAGGACACCTGGGGAGAATTGCAATATCTTGGGCTACAGAGGTCCAAATGGAATTTATGAAGATTTTACAGAAATTTCATGGAATGTACTTTCGGTGGTCCGAATATTAGACTTAGAATATGAACCCATGACACGTGGCATGCCGTACAACGTTGCTGCTCTGAACAGTTCTGTAATAGGTCACCTTGGGAAAAGGATAATAAATCCCAAATGGTGAGACCAATTCTGATGACACATACGGTGTTGGATCAGGGACATACGAGGTTACTGCAGTGAGAAATTTCAAACACATGGGATCACTAAGTTCAGATATATCACAGAAACAGTAACAGGCATTTCTGCAGAAGAAATTGGAAATCTAGGGCTTCCTGTTCCGGGAGCTTCCCTCCACTGTTTTCAGAAAAGGAGTACATTGGATAGATCCATTTGAAGATATCTATTTGTCTATACAATTAGTTTTGAAATATTCCAAGTTTTGAAAATTAGGGTTTCTGTGACAAACCCTAGATCAGCAAACTCTGGGACAAGGACAGACACCTCAAATCGGTAAGATCTAATCCTTTGCTATTTCCATTTGAGGTTCTCATTTCAATATGATATATCACATCAGCTTGGTGACAAGCTTGGGGAAGTTGACAACTTCCAAGCCTGGAAGTATTTGATCCCTCTGAAGAAAATGGATTGGACACCTACATGAGTATAGAGGTTCCAGTTTCAGAGGGAGACGAGGTTAGAAGCCTTTCACAAGAAGAACTTGGTCAAGGCCAAAGAAGACATCATGCTCATGCTGCAGAGGATGATGAACCATCCAGAAAGAGTTCCAGATATGAAAGTGAAGATTCTTCAAGCGAGGATGAATATGTTCTGATATCAGCTCTCACAGGTAACATTACTCAAGGAAGTGATGATTGACTCATAGACAGTGGGGCTTCCAAACATATGACGGGACTCAAGGAAAGACTATCGATGATGCGGTAGTGATTGGATAACAAGAAGGAGGCTTGTACAAATTGAAGGGCCATCCAGAACAAGCCTTGATCCATGACACAGTAAAGCCAAATGAGCCTTGGCATAGAAGGCTTGCACATGTGCATTACAGAGCACTACCTATGGCAAGCAAAGCTGTTCCAGAATTTCAAGCTATTTGAAGGGAAGAACAAAAATCAGAATATGACCTAAAGAAACCAGTTGAAGGATGTGAAGATCCAGAATGAAGAGACCATGTAGTCAGAAGAGTCTCTCAAATCAAAGAACAACTTGAAGTGGTAAAAGAAGAAGTGAAGAATGCAGAAGTGGTGATGGCCATTTTGAATGGCCTCCCAGGATCGTAGGATTCATTCATTCGAGGAATGTGTGCCAGAAGGAAGTGATTACTTTCAATAGACTCTAGAAAGAGAACTCACAAGAAGAAGAAGCTCGAGAAGAGAAGGTGGGAGCAACTGAATATCAAGCTCTTACCATCCAAAGAAGATCCCTCAAGCGATGAGGAATATGAAGATCTGAACTCTTGAAGAATATCTTATCCACCTTAGCATTTGGATAAGAAACGATGCTATCATGAATGAAGAAGACGATGAAGCTGAAGGCTCAAGAAGGAGTCTACCCACGAAACAAATAAAGATAAGTATTCAATTGTCATGATATTGTTTTTTTATGCATTTGTTTATATTCAGTTATTGTATTATGCATGATAGAATGTTTGCATTAATGACAGTATACTACTAATATGCATGTGATGGGTAAGTAGCTCATGGTGCTATACAAATTCTCCATTGCTAGTTATCTAGAAAGAAACCTCTTTGCTGACATATTGGATTAGTGCACAATCTCAATGTTGTCCTGGTAGAGATGGAAGGCATCTAGAAAGTTTCAGTGAGATATGGATGAATGTTGTATTGGCTAAAGTAGTTGAATGATCATATATTTATGCATAAGTATTTGCCAGTATGAATATTCCTTATGAAATGTTCTAACCATACAAATGCGTTTGACTTGAAGGAAAGATTGCATACATAATCACCTACAAGCAAAGAAGAATGAAGAATTGTTCCGAAGAACAAGTGACGACATTTAAAGACAAAGAATAAATATGATGAATGCAGTGACATCATTGATGCAGAACCTTCCAGCCATGAAGAAGTAACTAAGAAGAAATGGAAGACCAGTTCAAGAAGAATGATGTCAAGGCATAGTATCAATACTTGAAGAGAAGTTCATAGTTCCATCATGCAGTAGATGGAAACATCGTGGGATACAAAGCAAGATTCGTAGCATGAGGCTTCTCACGAAAAGAAGGCCTAGATTACGAAGAGTCATTTGCAGCCAGTAAGAGTCTAAACACATACATGGTGAGCCTAATAAAGATCTTAACCTTTGCTACAAGGTTGAAGATGCAAGTCTATACACTATATGGATACATAGAATATTAGTAGCATAGGAAGCTACTTGTCACTCTGGTACAGAATGTTTTCAGTGCATAGAGCACAGAAGACAGAGGGAGCATGATGATTCGCTTCAGAAGGAGTGACTACAGAATATCTTGTGGTTCGGCATGGTACGACAGGATGGGCAGATTACTGATGACTCTAGGCTTTACTGAGAGTAAAGTGGATTCCAACCTTTGCTTCAAGGTTGAAGGCGGAAGACCAGTGATGCTCCTGTAATGTGTCGATGCACTATTTTTTAGGTATGGAGGTGTGGCAGAGTGCAGATGGAATCTTCCTTGGACAAGGGAAGTATGCAGTAGAGATCTTGAAGAGGTTCAGGATGATGGAATGCATGAACACACCTATGGCATCGAACATGAAGCTATTAAGTGATGCTTCATCAAAGATGGTTGATGCTATGATGTATCGTCAGATGATTGGGTCCTTGATGTACCTGAGACTAGATATTTGCCTTGCTGTGAACACATTGAGACATGTTCACCTGATGGTTGCAAAGCATGCTGGGGTACAATTGATTATGGACTCAAGTACGATGCGAATCAAAATATTAACCTGGAGGGTTACGTTGATTCATATTGGGCAGGCAGTGCCATCGACAGGAAGAGTACTTCAGGATGGGATCAGGTGTGATCTCTTGGTTTAGCAGGAAGCAATCCTGTGTGGCACTGAGTACAGCTGAAGTAGAGTATGTCGCAGCTTGTTTAGCTAGTTGTGAGGCAGTATGGCTGCGGAAGCTACTGTCTGATATATTTGATCTCCAGTTGGATGCTACTTGTATACATTGTGACAACCAGAGTTGCGTGAAGTTGTCAGAGAATCTAGTGTTTCATGACAAGTTGAAGCATATCGAGATCAAGTATCACTATATCAGGGATATGGTGCAGAGAGGAGTAGTGAAGCTCCAGTATGTTGCGACGAAGGAACAGATAGCTGATGTATTGACGAAGCCATTGGCTAGGATGAAGTTCGAGTACTTCAGAGAGAGACTTGGTGTTCTCCAGATCGAGGTTCCTTCCAAGAGAAAGTGATGAAACCCATAGCCATTCTTACATGGTGAGAGGATTGGTTCCTTCCATGGTTAGATGTAAGGGCTGAGCCATTCTGTCATGGTGAGAGGATTCAATTCCTTCCATGTCAGATATGAGTGCTATAGATCCAAAGCCATTCTGACAAGCAGGTCAGATGTAAGGGCTGAGCCATTCTATCATGGTGAGAGGATTTGGTTCCTTCCATGTCAGATATGAGTGCTAACTACCATTCTGGGAATGGAGGCACCTGGTCAGTTACTAGGAACACTCAGTCAGGGACTGAGAGAGCCATTCTGACAAGCAGGTCAGATGTAAGGGCATTGCCATTCTGTTCATGGCTAAAGGATTTAGTTCCTTCCATGTCAGATGTGAGTGCCGACCATTCTGTCGAGTAGGACAGATGTAAGGGCTATCGCCATTCTGATGAGTAGGTCAGATGTAAGGGCAGTGCCATTCTATTCATGGATAAAGGATTCAGTTCCTTCCATGTCAGATGTGAGTGCTGGCCATTCTGTCGAGTAGGACAGATGTAAGGGCTACCGCCATTTTGATGAGTAGGTCAAATGTAAGGGTAGTGCCATTCTGTTCATGGCTAAAGGATTCAGTTCCTTCCATGTCATATGTGAGTGCCGGCCATTCTGTCGAGTAGGACAGATGTAAGGGCTACCGCCATTTTGACAAGTAGGTCAAATGTAAGAGCAATGCCATTCTAACGAGAAGGTCAGATGTGAGTGCCGACCATTCTGTCGAGTAGGAAAGATGTAAGGGCTACCGCCATTTTGACGAGTAGGTCAAATGTAAGAGTAGTGCGATTCTGACGAGAAGGTTAGATGTGAGTGCCGACCATTCTGTCGAGTAGGATAGATGTAAGGGCTACCGCCATTTTGACGAGTAGGTCAAATGTAAGGGTAGAGCCATTCTGTTCATGGCTAAAGGATTAGATTCCTCCCATGTCAGATGTGAGTGCCGGCCATTCTGACGAGTAGGTCAGATATAAGGGCTACCAAAGACCTACCGTGGGCTAGGCCTACAACCAGCATGAAAAAGGGCTGGCTCTATAGAACTTCCTATGATGAGATATTACACACATGATGATGACCAGAGATGATCCAGATCAAGTTATGATCCAGATCCAGTTATGATGACTCCAAGAGATCCAGATCGAGGGATGATCCAGATCCAGCAGTGATGATCCAGATCGAGAGATGATCTAGATCCAGTCCAGTGATGATGATCCAGATCGAGTGATGATCCAGATCTAGTGATCTAGTTCTATGATGATCCAGATCGAGAGATGATCCAGATCCAGATGACCTGAAGATGGAGATGACTTGAAGATGAAGATGACTTGAAGACGACGATTATCCAGTTGATGCAGAGAAGAAGACCAGTGCTGAAAATTGTGTCGAAAGAATACCTTCCTAGTTAAGAGGGAGTGTTTATGTATATGTAACTTCGGAATGTATTCTTCTATGTATCTTATGTATTGTAACCCGATGTTTATTCCAGGATGTTCCTATTATGTATTTGAGTCATGTGATCATACCCCGATGTTCTGATCGGGAAGATTAATAATGTAAACAAGTCATATCAAGTCATTAGGTAAGTCCCCACAGTTTCGGGGCACTTGAGTTATTATACACTAATTAAGGTGTAGGCTCGAGTAGTAATTGTTAGGTTGAGCCTACGTGTGAAAATGCAATTCAAGTGAACGGATGAATATAAATAGATAGTGAGAGTCTCTCTATTTATCACTTGTAAAATACATCACTTGCTCTCTCAAGTGTGGCGCACTAGTGGAGAAGGAAATATACTGGGACAAGAAGACTACTGCTGTTGGAGTGAATCTTTCTGTTTTGGGGTTTTACATCTTGTGGTGATACTATCTTAGAGGAAGTTGCGGGGTTTTCTCCATTTATGGTTTCCCCGATCAAAACTCTTTGTGTCTCTTGTCTCTTGTGATGTGCTTATGTTATTGCTGTGCTTGTTATTCTCTCAGTGAAAAGATCCTAACACAATGCTAGCTTAAATGTTGAAAAACTAACAAAATGACCTTATCCGCCATCAAACGTTTTGGCCTCCCATGCCAACCAAACTTCCCTCAGACATTCCCAAGTTTGAAGGGAAGGCAGGGGAGTGTCCCCAAAACCACATCATGACGTTTCATCTATGGTGCTCATCAAACAACATCCTAGATGATTCGATCAGGCTAAGAATATTCTAACGCACCCTCACAGGTGCTGCAACCAAGTGGTACATTGAGCTACCACAAGCCAAGTACCCAGATTTCAACTCCCTGGATTTCATGTTCCTGCAATATTTCCAACTCCCCGTCAGATATGACGAAGGGGTGGAGATCTTGTTATCTTGTCTCTAGAATACTACGACCCACATAACTGATCACATCCATGAGTGGCGGTGACGCCGTAGTTTATGTAAGATCCAACTTGATGACATGATCTTCCTGGATTGGTTCCTTAAAACATTTCTCCCACCTATAGCAAAGGACGTCGCATCTGAACATCCCCAATCTAAAGAGGAGGCCATCTTGAAATCCCAACAGTTTGATCTGATCTATGCACAGTCTGGATACCTTTACACCGTTATTCCAGACGCTCCTCGTGCAGGCACCTCCTACCGGGATGCACCGGGGGCATCCCGTGGTGCATATGGCATCATAGGTTCTGTCTCTCACCAACCACAACACCATTTTATGCCACTTGCAATACCACCACAACCAATAAACACCCCTAGTGTTTCTTACGAAAACCAAACTCCAGACTATGCAAGAATGATGTCCTAGTCCGGAGCCACAACTTCTTATGCACAACCTATGCCACCGCAATAGGTCCAGGAATTAGCTTGGCCGACACAACAATACACTGGATAGATTCCCACATTTGTAGCACTGACACCTACCCAAATCTACTATGCACCATAGGTGCAAGCTCTGCAAGCCCCCGCCCCTGCTCCACCTGCTCCATTGGGACAGGTGTTTGCACAACAAAACCGTCCCAACCAGCCAGCCCCCAATGACCAACAAGGGCAAGCCAGGAATAACCGACCCCAGAACTAAGGCAACAATCAACAGCAGGGAGGTGGTCAACAACCAAATCCTCCCAACAATGCCGTGGCGAATCGACCAGCCCAAAATCCTCAATGACCAAATGCACCAAGATGCAACACTCCGTTGCAGACAAACCAACCGTTCACACTATGCGAGGTCTACGGGCACTACACATTTGAGTGTCCCTTCATGGGTCACACTAAAAAGGCCATTAGAAATGAGTTTCAACATGCCACCAATACAACGAACAACCCAACCCAACCCTCCACCACAAGGACCTCCTCCTATGGTGCTCCAAAACCCATTACTAGTCCAAGGATTGGTGGCAAACACACACCCTCGCCAATCCAATACCAACGCTCTAGGGGCACCTCCTACAACAGAAACAAGTGTCCACCACCTGCTAGCTATGACAACTGAAGAGGTCAATCTACAAACTAGACGAAATTAATACAGAACCAACACCGAACCCGCTGACACATCAACGATATCTATGTCTAAAATAGTCAATGCACCTCTTCAGTTACCTCCTTTCCCGTGCCCCCCCATACACCAGGTTGAAAACAACGCCACGGCTAGAGCTGCTGTCAGCGACAACATCATGGATGATTTGGCCCAAACACCTACCACCATGTCCGCTCTTGAGGTACTCAAAACTTTCCCAACACAGCGTAAAGCCTTACTAGCTGCCCTTGGTTCCGTGGATTCCTCTGACTCCAAGTTGATCACATTTGACACGGAGAATGGAGAACACGGATGCCATCAACCATTTCCTTCCAAATCCCGGTGTCTATCCAGAATTTGGTTGTGCACCGGTGCATAGTGGATGAGGGGGCATCCACGTGCGTTATGTCTACCCTAGTCTGGCAGATACTTGGATCCCCAATTCTGCAACCATCCTCCACAACTCTGTGGGATTATGATGGCCATCCCACTAAAGCCTAAGGAATCCTCCCCCACGTCCCCATCACATTAGCCAGGAAGACAGTACTGATTGACATAGAGGTTGTCAATGCTCAATTGGACTATAAATTTATCCTCGGAAGAAGTTATATGTACACCATGAGAGCCGTAGCATCAACTGTCTTCTATCTCATGATGTTCCCCCACGAAGGGAAAATCGTGATGGTTGACCAACTAACTTATCACTATCCGCAAGGACTAACGACACCCGCCAACGTTATCCCTACGATCAACACCATTGATATGGAAGGGCTGACCACACCCACCAATGTTATCCCTATGGTCAACATCATGGTTGAAAACATACTAGCCTCCCCATTGTTGAATGTGGGCCCTGGGTTGTTTTTCGATACTACCATGATGGCTTCTTTCCCCTTAGTGTCACCATCACCGACACCAAATGAGACTGCGGACTTGTGCATGCTCTCATCCAGCACCAATGCACCCAAAGAACAATCACAACCGCAACCCCAACCGCAACTACAACATTGTCCATAGCCGCAACATCATCCATAGCCGCAGCATTATGTGCATCTGCAACCACAACCTCATCCCCACATACAACCATCAGGGAGTTATCTGGGCTCCTCCCCAGTCCACACAATTCCCTTCCTCTTTCCCCCGCCTGGTGTCATGAGCAAGCCAGTAATGGCTACCTTAAACTTACCCAATTTTACATTGGGAATTCCCGTATGGTACCTTGATCCACCGGCTCAACCACCAATTCCCCAGGTAGTCTTAATCCTCATGCAACCCATTGCGATTGAATCTCATCCTCCACCTGGCCCACAAAAACCAACCATCGCACTCGCACCCACACCACCTCACTGAAAAAGGGTCAGGGGAAAAAAAATGAAACCTACCGCTAAACCTCGACAGATCCTGCCTTGCGCTGTCTGTGAAGAACATGGCCATCCAACTTAGAACTTCCCTGAGATTCCTATAATCCATGCACATTTGGATTCCATGGATACAACGAAAAACCTCCCCATGGTAGAACTTCCAAGCGGGCCAATAGTAAGAAACAAGTCCTTGACAATGAACCATGCTTGCGCCCTCTGCGGTTTGTATGGACACTATTCTCACCACTGCCAAGACTTGTCCAAATTCCGAATGGCTTTAGCCAACCTTCGACAACATTCCCTTGAATCTGAGATCACTCCGATCGAATAAGTCCACCCCCCACCACCTTCAGACACCATGTCCATTTACATGATGTCCAATTCTACAAACCCTCTTATCTCCACCATCATTGACGGTCCATCAGACCTGTCCCTTCATTGCTTCCGCAACAATGAGGATATACTTGAATCCTTAACCGATCTGTAGTACCCTTGGGACGACATGCACCAACCGCAACCACAACTCCATCCTTAGCCGCAACTCCATCCACAGCCGCAGCTCCATCCGTAGCCACAACCCCATCCGCAGCTACAATCTCAGTTACCAGGGAAACATTGGGGTTCATTCCCACTCAACACGATCCTTTTCCTTTTCCTTTTCCTACCATCTAGGATCGTGAGTAAGTCTTTTTTGGAAAACCGCAATCTACAGGATTTCACACTGGGAGTTCTTGTGTGGTACCTTGAACCACCTACCCTACCTCTGAGTCCCCAGGATGTGTTGGCTCATGTCCCACAAATTGAGATGATGTTGCACCTACGTCCGAGTCCATCAAAGACTCCTCCCGTCTCCAGGCCTGCCCCTCTTCCTCCAATAGAGACTAGGGGCAAGGCCACTGAAGCCACAACTAATACCATTTACATGATCTCTAACACTAGTTTCCCTTCCATCCCATTGGCTGTGGAAGATCTACCTGATCTATCCTAGCACCACTTACGCGATGACGGAGAGATCTGTAAGATCGCCTCCGGTTTTAACCCATTCCCTTTAAACCATAATGTGGAATTGGTTCTTCCCATAAAATACTAGATTCTATCACCCCACCTTGCCAATGACCTTTGTCTCGGCAAGGGGGCATACCTCTTCGCTGACTTAGACAGTCGACTCTAGAAGAAGCCATGCAACGGGCTCCACCTCAAGAGAGTCTATGCCTGATACCACCACTATGAGTCCCTTATAATGTAGTTTTTTCTCCCTTTTTGTTTTGCAATGTTTTTACCACAAATCAGAAACCCCCCATTTAGGGGCAGCACCATTAGCTACTTGTTCATAGACACCTAGAGTCTGTTCGAGACACCTCTCACACCTCCGGGCTCAAATTTATATCTCCTTATGAGACCATTGTCTCATGTTTAATAAGTAATTTTTGGGACCGCTTCCTGGAAGTTACCTTGATTTATGAGCCACGTCATGGTGATGCAAGTGTCTACAGACCTATACTTGCATCACACTTTCCTACCACCACTCATGCGGGTTCTTGGGCCACCACCCGTAAGGCACATCATTTTGATTTTTAACACATAACTGTCTACTCCATCTGCCGCACCTTATGCGGATATCCGGACCATCGTCTAGAAGAAAGATCATTTCCTTTGCATGCATTTGGCATATAAATGCCTTCAAACTTGCACTCACATCACATGTAGTCAAGGTTGTCCACCACAATTCACACACGACTCTCCTGACCTCTGTTTGAGAGCCACCTCGGTTTGTGTGCCTCTGCCATGATCTATCTCGTGCATGTATTGGTATTTTTAAGAGCCACCTTCTCTGTCCATAATGCATGGATGACCTTTGGACCACTATCCACCATCCTGACATGTGACACCGCTTATGCCACCGCAATCGGTTGACCATACTAGAGTTTCTTTTAAGCTCTTTTCTGACTCCTAAAAGAATGAAAAGATTTCCGAGCGTAGCTGCTTCTTTTCCCACTCGTTAAAGTATAGGAAAGGGCGTCTACATTGTCTCATTTATCTCCTTTTGCAGACTATGTAGACCATCAAATGAAAAGGACCACCTTGGCACATTCAAGCCAAGATCATTCCCCTTTGCATACTTTTATGCTTTCTCGGGCAGAGGAGACAAGCTTTACGAAAAATCTCACCACGGGTTGTCGTTAAGGTCTTTTCCACCCTTCTCATCAAGAAAATATTTCTAAGAAAAATTTGGTTTTGTTCATGCTTGTAAAAGTATCTGAATGACCGTTCAGTCAGTATAGGTTTAACCTTTTCTGTCCTGATTGGACTACAAATGGTAAAGAAGTCTCTCATCCCCTACAGGATGGGCGAGCTCTCCTATGTATACTTTTATCCCTTTTGGGCACAGGATACTACCAACAAAAAATAGCCCCCACTGGAGTCTTCTTCATGATTTCAGACTCTTGAAAATTGAAAGCACCATCAAGCATTTACTTTCTCAGGCTCGCCAAAAATCCACGAGATCGTACCGCAACGGTGTCCCTAGACACCACCCCATAGAAAACAGTTTGGCATCATTCCCACTTTGGGTCGCCTTTGTTCAGAGTACTCTGCAATGTGTCTTCCTTGGATCCCATCAGTACCAAAAGTATATGCCTCCCCTAAGTATTTCCCATCTATAGTGATATTCTCGATATTACAACTATGATCCCTTTCCCATGAGTTAGTTTCATTTGCTTCCTGGTCTGCCCTACCGTCATACTCTAAACGAAGGAATTTTGAGTCTACTACACTCCCTCAACCCTTGTTCAACTCCTTCCCTCCCCCCCCACCCATTCAGTGGGTTATTCCTAAGATTGTCTCACATCTTTTGGTTATTTCCTTTGCGCTTTTGGTCAAGGAAACATCATTGCCTTGACCAAGGGCAGGTCTCCCTCTGTCGACGACAACACACATATTCTAGAGGATAGACCCAAAGGTCCCTGTATCCTAGTTTCATTAACCTCATTGATGAGATCCTTGGACCACTTGAGAGGAGTCCTTAGTGCCTCTCGGGATGGTTGTTTCTCACTTGCTCGACTCTAGCTACATCATTGCATCGTTGAGATTAGTAAAAGGTATCGTTCTGTGCAGTATTTGGTCGAAGACCTCGGATGTCACCTAACTCTAGCACATTGATGAGTCTATTTGAGGGACCTAAATAGGTTTATGTCCCTTGTTATTTCCGGGTTGTGTTGGAGACAGTGTTCAAAAGCCCCAACAATGCTTCTATATAGATTTATGATTGATGCAGCATACTTGTACCACAGAGACTCTGACTCTCCATCAATGAGTCCATACAACCATGTACCATTCCAGATCCAACAGGCCATCAGTCATGAAGATATAAAATTCCATGAGAATGCCATGGGTCCAATGTAGTAGTTCTTTGCATCAGTATTGTATTCAGCCTCTCATTGAGGAAACCACTATGTATCATCAGTTGTATATGATCGACTCTTGTATTATAGAGCATAGATCACATTATTCTTTTGACATTGTTACGAGCATGGGAAATCCTGGCTCATCCATATACATGTCACACATTATTTGTATCTCATCAATTGATGGGAACCATATTAATACAAAAACCAAAAGCCACCATGCTCCAGCCCAGGAAGCACCACCTCTCCGCAGAAAATCCTATGATGTTCGTTGACCATACGATGAGCTCCTGCCCTCACACATTAGGGGACAATATGTTAACCCAAAAATACCTCACTCAGCTCTACATGGCCTACACCACCCAAGGACACCCATGCACGACCCTCATTTGACCCCATTTGACCCCCACACCCTCAAGAAGGCTTAAAAACATGAAAAAGGGCTTAAAAGCCCCTAAAAAGAGCCTAAATAGCTCTCATAGGGGCTAAAGCCTCCAAAAAGGGTCTAAAACCCTCAAAGGAACCTAAAACCCTAGAAGGAGCTAAAGATTGAGAGAAAGGGGCTAAAGCCATGACCAAGGGCTTAGAACCCTAAAAAGGCTATAAATAGAGGGGTGGGGGTCACTCTCAAAACATTCCTCCCTTGCATACTATTATGCTGCCCGAGTGGATGCCTTGAGACCATTTGCCTCTCAAGCCATTCACACTCCCTCTCATCCATCCTCCCATTGAGCCACAACTCCCCCATTGCCAAGAGAGAGGTGCTTCTCCAAGCTAGGGCATGGTGGCCCATTCCACCAAGAGGTATAAGATTTATTTATTGTCATTTTTATTCTAGTTTTCCTAACTTAGTTTGCTTGCATGTTCATTTTATGTTCTAACCAGTTGTATGCAGGTTTATGGAGTCTAACCTTGTGTGCAGGGTTTCCATTTCTTTCTTTTCAGTTCTCTTTGCTTTAGTTTTGTTTCGTTTTTCTTGCATTGCCATTAAGAACCCTATCCTTTCGTCCTATAGACGGAAGGTAGCCATTCCTGCCCTGTAGTAAGGGAGAAATCCCTGCTACAAGGACCAATGCCTACAACATCAATCAATGGTTCCAGGTATTTATTTACTTTTATTGATGACTGTTCAAGGTTCATATGGGTATATTTTATGAAACAGAAATTAGAGGTATTAAAAAATTTTAAAGTTTTTAAAGCCTTGATTGAAAATAGTTTCGGAAAGAAGATCAAGTCCATTAATGGAGGTGAATACATTAAAATATATTTTCAGCAATATTGTGAATCAGAGGCGATTTGAATGGAACACGCAATTCCATGCATACCACAACAGAATGTTGTGGCTAAGAGGAAAAATAGATCATTGAAGGAGATGTAAACTTTCCTCACAAATCATTGATTGCGGTCACTCCTTTCGAAGCACTACATGGGCATAAGCTTGATGTCTCTCACTTGAGGGTCTTTGGTTCCAAAGCTTGGGCCAGAATATCTATGTAAAAGAAAAAGGCCTTCCAAGCCCAGAGTAGAGAATGCGTACTGCTGGGATATGTTGAGGATGCAAAAGAATATAAATTGATGGAACTTGCAACTAGGAAGTGCTTCATAGAGCGCAATGTTCAGTTTGAAGGATATCAATTCCTTGATCCACCACAATCTGAAGCAAAAGGAGGGATAAACACTCTTCCATTTCCATTTGATGATGATATTTTGTCTTATGTTTCAGACTCAAATGAAGAGGAACAAGATCAACATGATATTTATATTGAGGTTGCACCTCATGAGAATCTACATTCAGATCCAACTCCCATTCCAAATCAGTTTCCTTAGCCTAAGTGGGCCCAAATTCCCATTGAAGCAGCTGGGGATGGTACTGGAAATCCAGAAGACAGAAGGAGAAAACAGTCCTAGTATCAAAATGAACATGTTGCACTCTCTCACACAACTTTTCTATATACAGAGTGGTGCAACAAACTTCCAAGGAAATGCTACTTGATGATAGAGAATTATTAACAATTTGTCCCACTAAAGAACAAAATTGATCTTTCCATTCCTCCTCCAGAAATAAGAAAAACAAAGAACATTCATAATATCGTAAGAAAATTGATAGGTTCACATGCATAGTCTTAGGATGTTGCTGCATAGAATAACCAAGATACTGCATAGTGATGCAAATTGCAGAAAGTGTTTTATAAGTTATTAACCCAAGAGGAAATTTTATCTCTTAAGTATAGCTTGTTTTCTTGATTCACTGCTTATTTTGAGGAGGGGATTTCCCATGAGGTTTTCCCCATTTTCCTTAGTTGATTAAGAATCTTTATTTTTCATTAGATTGTATGGGTGACTTTTGGCCTAGTTTCCAGGGCCCAAAGTTGAGCAAGCTAGGATTAGGGGGGGGGGGGGTGTTAGGTCATCTTACCAAACTTAGGATTTATTTGGATGAGTTTGGTGCCACCGTTGCCATTGGTGCCATCGGTGCCAATCCCTACATTCTAGGAGCCACTCTAAGTTCCACCAGCAACCTCCATCTGTCAGTTGTTGTAGGTAGGCAGTTATGCTGAGTCAAGCTCTAGTTACAATCAGTTAGATCACTCTCAGTTAGTCTAGTGCAAGTTTTGGATGCATGCATGGGGAGTGATTCCTTTTCCCAAATACCTGCTGAGTCAAGCTCTAGTTACAATCAGTTAGATCACTCTCAGTTAGTCTAGTGCAAGTTTTGGATGCATGCATGGGGAGTGATTCCTTTTCCCAAATACCTTACCAGTTAACTGATTGAGAATTGTTTTAGACATCAATAGTGAGACTACTGGCTCCCATGCAGTGATTTAGACACACTGAGTTAGCCAGCCAGTCAGGTTTAGTTGGTAGATTCAAATATTATCCACATGATTTGAATTCTTCTTATTATAACACCATTGTATTCCTACTGGAATGAATATAGATTAATGTTGTAATTAACGGATCAATTCTTATCAGATTGATCTCAAATTTGTCTTGTTCATTGTACATTGTTCTTGATATTCCACTACAGAATTTGATTTCTCAATTGCTCTCATTTGCATGTAGATCAATGGTTCACAAATTAATACTTGGGTTGCTAAGATCTGAGATATGACTTGTGTTAATCATTGTAACTTGCATGTTATGTCAGTGTTGAGCAGTGAGGTTTTCTTTGACCAACTAGAGGAATCAATTCTGAATTTTTAGGTTTACTTTGTGAACAAATATTGAGGTTTCTATTAATCATCTCCAAGATTGTAAAAACGTTGTTCTTCCCTGTTATTTAATTGAATTTGATTGCTCCATCCATTGTTGTTTTTCAATGTTCCCTTCTTTTGAAGAAATTATTATATAGAGTGGAGTGGGGTGGGTTACCAACCTTTATTATTTAAATGGGGGTCATGCTTATTGTTAATATTAATTAATACTCCTTTATCCAACAGAGTCTATTTGGTCAGTTTGCTTAACTTAGGAGGTTATTATCACTATACTAGAGTATGGGGGACAGACCTAGGGGTTATCTGCCACTTACTACATCTACATGCATGAGTTTATGCACCCTATGAACCAATCCGTACATTATAAGATCCCACTCCGAGTGCCACTAGTAGTCACCTTCAGTTGGATGTGGTAGGTAATTAGTCAAGATCAATTATGCTTCAGTTACTATCTGTTAGATCACAACTAGATATTCTATCGCTAGTTTTTCATGCATGCAGGGAGTGTGGAACCTTTTGTCCACCTACCTCATCAATTAACTAATTGTAGACTGATTTAGTCATCCAAAGTTACACTAGTGAGCTCCAGCTACGATTTTTCCATACCGAGTTAGCTAATCAGTCAGTTACAGATGGTAGATTCGAATCCAATATTTAGTATTCGAATTCTACTTATTGTACTACCATTGTATTTATTATAAATTAATGAATATTAATGTTATGATCATTTGAGCAATACTTGTCTGATTTGTGTGAAATTTATGTCATGAATCCGTTGTTCAGTTTACATTGATTTGATAATTCCATTGCATACTTATTTTTAGATAAATCTCATTTTTTCATGTAGATCTGTGGTTCATGAAATTTAACATGGTATCAGATCCTATGTTCAGGTGAGCAACAAGCCTCTGAGACCTACATGGCTTCACTAGAAGCAACTGAGTTTCCACATAATTCTTGGGATCATAACATTTCTCCCTTTGGATTTTATCCAGAGAAGTCTATCCAGGTGTAACAAACTATGAAAAAGTACACATTTCGAGGTGGAAATGTTTGAACTAACAAATGTTTATCAATTGAAGTTTCTTTTGCAGTGATTTTTCAAGTAACTATGTAGCTTTTGAAGATTTGTTGATTGACATATAGTGAAATGGAGAATTCAGCTCCTTTTTCACCCAGGATCCTTACACCCTTCAATTACATTGATTGGAGGGAAGATATTCAGATAACATTGTGCAACAAAGTCATGCTTAGGATTAAAATTGGAATATAAGTCAAGCCCCAACAATATGTTGTGAAATCCAAGTTTTTGAAGAGGCTAGATGAATCCTTCGTCTTCATGTGCAACCACATCTCTAGGGATCTACTATTCCACCTCGAGGGACTCAAAATCCAAAGGAAGTATGTGACAAGCTTGAATCATTTTTTGGAAAACAAGATGAGATTAGATGCCATATTCTGTAGAATGAGTTCATTTCACTCTATCCTAGCAACTTCGATAGATTTCAGCAGTTCTTCTTGAAATACAAAGCGCTAGTCTTGCAATGCAAGCAATGTGGGATAGAGAGGGAGGACGAGTAGCTTGTGTTGTAAATTCTGAGCAAGCTTGGATTAGAACTTTCAGTCTTTATATCCACATTCCACTTTGGAATATTATCCATCCCAAATTGGAAAATTCCTTCTCTAGATGCATTTGTAGAGTCATTGATCTAGGAGCAAGAAAATTTGATTCAGATGGGAGTGCTCAATGCATACAAGAATCAGGTCATCTTAGCTGGAGACTCTAGGAAAGCGCAAGCTAAAGGGAAGGAAAAAGGAAACAAGAATAAAAGTTTTGATTCGAATTCAAAGGGGAAGCATAACCATTCCAATGGAGCCTTATGTTCCAAAAAGAAAAAGAACAAGAAATTTGAGAAATTTAAGTGTTCCTATTGTATGAGAGGATTTCATCCAGAGAGCCAGTGCATGAAGAAAACCATTGATCAACTATCAAATATCCTTGAAGATAAAAGTATTTCCCTTCCGCAAGGAGCAAATAAGTATGAATATGAACACCAGACAAAAAAACATGAGAGATGCCATTCCTTGAAAGCAAGCTTCTCTCCGTCAAAGGCTTATCTAATCGATTGAGGAACATCCAACCACATGGTTACTTCCAAATAATCCTTCACCTCTCTGGATATCTCAGGAGGAAATAGCATTCATATGGGGGATGACTCAAAGATCCCAACTATAGGGAGGATTTCTATTAAAATATAGCATGTAGAGTTAAAAAATGTACTCTATGTTCCCTCTCTTGCAACAATTTTGTTATCTATATATCATATGAAACATACTGGCTCACCAAAGTGACTTGTATTTGGTCTTGACTCAGTGGAGATATCAGATATCTAAACTGGGAAGTTTATAGTGAAGGCTGTTGCAAACCATTCCTCCAATGAATATTCATTCTCACAATTCATGCCATACTCATATCTAGTATAATCTCAACTATCATTTGAAGTAGATAAAGGTATAAAATCTCTTTTGTTTCCATTTGTAGATACAGATTTATTGTATAATGTTTCAGATTTAGAATATGATGAAGAATATCATCATGATCTTGATATTGAGATCACACCTCAACAGGATATATATCTAGATCCAACATCTATTCCAACTCAGAAGCCTAAGTGGACGCAAAATATCATTAAAGCAGCTAGGGATGTTGTTGGGAATCCAAATGATAGAATAAGAACGAGGCCCCAATATCAGAATGAGCATGTTACAATGTCCTATATAGATCCAGTTCTCCATGATAAGTGCCTCATGATGATGGGATCATATAATCAAACATTCAAAGAGGCTTTCCATGATCCAATATGGCAAGCATCTATAGATGAGAAATTTGATTCGCTACAAGACAACAAAACTTAGGAGCTTGTTACCTTGTATCATGGGAGGAAATTAGTCCATTACAAATGGGTCTACAAGTCCAAGATAACATCTGATGAAACCAAAACCAAGTACAAGGCTCAGTTGGTGGAAAAAGTATATTCACAAGTCCATGGTCTGCACTACAATGAGACATTCAATCCAGTAGCAAGAATGGAATCCATCATACTATTCTTGGAAGTTGCACAATCAAGAGGTGGGAGGTACATCACATGGATGTGAAGAGTGCCTTCCTCCACGGTGACCTAAAAGAGGAGATCTCCATGAAACAATGTGAGGGGTATATTGAAGATTCATCCTTAGTCTACAAACTGAGAAAATATCTCTATGGGATCAAACAAGCCCCAAGGGCATGGTATTCGAAGATGGATGCCTTTCTCATGTCACTGAATTTTGAGAGATGCAGATCTGACTGCAATGTTTACATGCATAACAGATAAGGCTCATTATTGTTGATTATCCTATATGTCGATGAATTTTTCATTACTAGCAGATATGTTTTTGGATTGAGAAGCATCAAGTCAACATTGAATAAATAATTCTCTATGAAATATCTAGGTCTGTTAAGACAATTCATTGATCTCGAAGTAAGTCAAAAGACTTTGGGAATCATGATATCACAGTCTAGATACTCATCATATTTACTTAAAAGATTCTGTTAACACTAAACAGTGTTCACTTAGCTCTCCATGGTCTAAACCATAGCCATACATCATATTCCCACCATTATTTCCTTCATTTTGACCTTCACAATTGTATTTCCACTAAAAATGGTACAAAACATCATTATTCCTTCCCATAAATGAAGGGATGATGAAAGTTTATTATGATTTATCCCCACTCTCTCCCAAAAAGGGTAAAAAATCCTAAAAAGGAGAATGGGTCAATAAACCACAGATAAATACCATAGACAATAAAATACCATGGGTCAGAAAACACTAGGACCACACTATAAATACATTGTGAAGGACTCAGCCAAAACACTTTTTTTTTCCTTTTTCTCCCATTCACATCACATACTTTCTCTGCCACTATTCCCACATTTTTCCACCCTATTTCCCATGGTGTATGTTGAGTTCACTCCGTACCCATTTGGATCCTTTCCCCCCTTTTGAAAACCAGTTGTGGAAGAGATTGGAGATCCAAACCGTGGGGCTGTAGAACCATTTCCAAGGACGGATACGGTGGCCCATTTTTAGAAAGGTGTGTTTATTTTTATTTCTTGCATTAGTTAGTTTATATATGTGAAAAACCTTAAAATATTTCCTATTCTTGTATTGTTTCTTTTGTTATTGTTGAAATCTTCCTTATGCTATGGATGAGCTAAGGTTGGTGCTTTTAAACGTAGTAGGAGAGAAATACCCACTACATATTCCACAAAGAAGACTATAAGGAAACCGCTTTTCCCTTCCCATCTGGCATAAATATAGAAGAAGGTGGTTCTACACAATTGGTTGACACCACTCTTTTTAGAAAGCTCATTGGGAGCCTTCTATACCTCACACATTCGAGACTAGATATATCCTATGTTGTGAGTGTTGCTACCAGATACACACAGGAACCACATGAGTTGGACTGGAAGGAACCAAAGTGCATCTTGCACTATGTGCAAGGAAATAGAGACTATGGGATCCATTATACAATTGATGCATAGTTAGATATCATTGGCTTCACAGTTTCATGCTGGGTTGGAGATGGTAATTATAGAAAATCCACTTCAGGATTTGTGTTTATGTTGAGATCTGGGCCAATTTGTTGGTCTAGTAAGAAGAAAGAAACGTTTGCACTCTCTTCAATAGAAGTAGAGTATAGGGGGGATGTGAATGCATCTATTTAGGAAGTTTGGATACATGGGATCTTGACAGAATTTGGGATCCGCACTTCACCTTTAGTAGACATCTATTGTGACAACCAAATTACCATAAATATATACAGTGATCCAGTTCAAAAGCAACAAAAAAAGCATATTGAAGTAAACATGCATTAGATTTAGGAAATAGTGCATGAAAAGACTATCACACTGCATTACTGCCCTATAGAGGAGCAGATTGTAGATATTTTTACCAAGTCCTTCACTGAAAAGCGATTTGTTTATCTCATATCTCTTCTCGGTGTAAAGGCTTGATTCATTGTTTCCTAATTTTTTATTATTTTGAGGGGGGGTGTTCCCATGAGGTTTTCCCATTTTCCTTATTTTATTAAGCAATATTTTAATTCATTTAGATTTTATAGATGACTTTTGGCCTAGTTTCTAGGGACCAAGTTGTCCAAAGTTAGGATTAGGGGGGGTGTTAGGTTTAATTAATCCTCCTTTATCCAACATAATCTATTTGGTCAATTTTTCTAACTTAGTAGGTTATTATCACTATACTAGAGTATAGGGGACAAGCCTATGGGTTATTTTTACTTACTACATCTACATGCATGAGTTTATGCACCCCAGGGACCAATCCCTACATTATAGGAGCCCACTTTGAGTGCCACCAACACTTCAGTTGGTTTTGGTAGGTAATTAGTCATGCTTAGTTAGCCTAGTTCCAGTTTTGCATGCATGCAGGAGTGTGGAACCTTTTTTCCACCTACCTCATCAGTTAACTGATTATACACTGATTTAGTCATATAGAGTTAGATTAGTGATCTCTAGTTATCATTTTTCCACATGGAGTTAGCTAATCAGTTAGGTAGAGCTGGTAGATTCAAATCATATCTTTAGTATTTGAATTATACTTATTGTACTACCATCACATTACTGATAAACTAATTAAGATTAATCTTATGATAATCTAAGCAATACTTTTCTATTTTGTGTGAAATTTCTGTCATGAATTCATTGCTCAATTTACATTGATTTGTTAATTCCACTACATACTTCTTTTCAAATAAATCATTTTATCCTATAGATCTATGGTTCATGAAATTTAAAACTTATATAATAGAGGCACTTTTATCTCTCCCCTCCCAGATGTTTGTCTTATCGAAGCTGAGTGTATGGGATGAAACAACAACAAACCACCAACCAACCCCTTACTACTTATAGAATAGGGTTACATTGGAAAAATCACCCTAGTTATTATATAAAATCACCTTACCTACATGATAATAAAAGTGGCTTGTGCGTATTTCATGAAGTTGTGCTTCCCCTACTTAAATAATAATCATGCCTAATAATAAGGGCACTTTGATGCCATCCCATATAAAAAAGGGGAAACAACTATAGGGAAAGTGTGTACTTCTGATTCATGAGACGAGGTAATTCCATAGTGAAGGTCCCTTTATATATAGTAGGGGACTTTATTAAAATATTAGGGGAAAGTGGAACAGTTTAAAATGGATGTATCTTAAAAGAAAATAAGGGCTCACACATGCTTTCCCATGTCCCTGTATTATAATTTTTTTTTGCCATTGGCAGCGTGCAGGGTCGTATAGGTGTTTCATACTAGAAATGCTCCAAATCGATTAGGAAAGTAATCTTATTTAAGTAGGTGAAGGATAGAATCATGAACTTTGTAGAAACAATCTTTTGTTAAAGTTGGTGCAGCTGCGAGACCCATTCTCAGGGAGGATGGTACCCTATGCAGTTAAACAGGATAGAGCAAGACCCTATAGGGTACCCTAGGGGCCCTAGTAGTCTCCTTCGGTTCTTGGTCTGGGACTAAGAAGGTATATTCCATGTCAAAGTCCCTAACATGTGGTTAGCACCCCTATATGTCTCTAGGGTCTAGTATGGGACCAAGCAGGTAGATGTCATGGAAAAGTCCCTAACATGTGGTTAGTGCCCCTATATGTCTCTACGGTATTCTGGTATGGGACCAGATAGTTTCTCTGGAAAAGTTGTCCAAGTAGATTCTCCAGGATGAGACAAAGACTTCCTACTCTAGGACCAAGTAGATTCTTGGTCTAGGAACAAGTAGTTTCTGTAGGATCACTCCTAGTCAGTTAAGTAGGTGAATCTTGGTCAAGTTGACGATGACAATGATGTGTTATGTCCTCTCTCATAATAGGTTATTGTTAGGTTGTTTCTGAAGGGACTGGACACCCCTTGATGATGTCACTAGCACCTAAAGGATCATTATTGACGACCAAAGGATTGTACTAATAAGTTTGGATCTTCCCCTTATACAATGATGATAAGAATATATATGAAATAATGTACCTTGAGAGAGAAAATATTAAGTCCTTGGTCTTGTTGGTCCTTTTGGAAAAATGGGTTGTTTGTCAACCTTTATGGTACACCTTGGTCTTGTGGGTATGAGGGTTACCTTGTCTTCTTAATGTAACAACGTTTGGTTGACTTACGGTCCTTTATCTTTTACTTGTTCCTAGTGTCCTTAGGGTGTGTACCTTTGGTATGCTGAATTTTATCTTATGATTTTTATCTTTGGACCATTGCTACCCTATCCTAAGTCAACTTAATTTTATAATTTTTAATTTTTGGACAATTGGTCAAATTGATTTTATGGATTTATTTTGTAATACCATTGACCATTTCATTTTATGGTTTTTATTTTAGCATTGGACCTTTGGCACCTATTTTAATTCAACATATTTTCATTTTATGTTTTATTAATATTCAACCTTAAAGTTAGGGTTGAAGAAGGACCCTTCTAGATTTCCTTCCAATTTATAAAAAACAAGTTTTTATCCTTCATTATGATCATCCATCCAAGACATATCTTGGCTCTATGTTCCATGTTTGGCCTAGGGTTTTTTGCACATCTGTTTGAAGAAAACGTTAAGGTTTATAATGCTACTATAATTCTTCTGTGGATAAGATCTGCTGCTAGGTTGGGTTGCTGCTTGTATCAGAACTATTAGGAATGGTATTATCCCTGATAGGATTTATTTCATCATTTTTTTGAACTAAAGTGAACTACTAAGCTTGTCCAAGGATTTCATGATCCCGTCCAAGGCTAATATGACCTGGTGTAGGGTGTTGTATGGGTTGTTGCTAGGGTACCATGAGCCTCTAGAGTGCCATGGGATTTTCTTTGGGTACCGTGAGCCCTGTTGAGGATGGTGTGACATGCCTTACTTGAGTCAGGAGTTATTTTTCTGGGCTGGTTGTTGGCTCTTACCCTAGTCGTGATTGTTTGTTTCTCTTTACCCGAGTCGTGGATTAATTGTTGGGATGCCACTAAACTATGGACTTTGTATCTTAACCTACGTTACTGTATTGTGTATGAATATGTGTTTCCAGCAGCATGAATTTGGTCTCTCCTCTTGCATGGAATGTTTTTTTCCATAAGCATGATTGTGGCCTCTCGTCTTGTGTGGACTTTGTTTCCAACAACGTGATTGTGGTCTCTTTGCTTAGCATGATTTTACCTTGCTTCAACATGATTGTTTCTCAATGTGACTATGTCTATCATTTCTCAACATGACTATACCTTGCTTTTAGTGTGTCTGTTTTCTCTTTCCTTCAGTATGACCGTGTTTCTCCTCTCAACATGTCTGATTGTCCCATCTCAGCATAACTGTGTGTCACTACTAAGTATGACTGTGTGAAAGTATGATTGTGTCTCTATGTTGATGTCCTGCTAAATCCTGAATATATAGTTGAAGTTTCTCTAATAGATGAATAGGAATATGAGGTTTGTATCCTTCTGATTTAACCCTCTCTCTCTTAAAGTACGATATTTGTTCAACTAGTTGACTTGTCTCTTCGGTGACAAGATAAAAACCTAAAAGTATCTTAGTATAAGGTTGATTCAAAATGTTTGTTATGATTCTTTACTGTTGATATCTCCTGTACATTATTTTTATAATTTTGTTACTGTACATGTGGAATTTGGTGAATCATCTCGAGGACGCATTTTAACGCAGCGATCAATGGAGTGTTAAAATTGAAAGAGATGAAAATTATTTTGTTTTGTTGCAGATTAAATTTATTAGAGCAGTACTATTTTGAATCCGGTTTCATAATTTTGTTTATGCATTAAATTATATTTCTGATGTTAAACCTAAACTAACCCTAAGAGTTTCACATCTTTCGCATAGATAAGCAGGAAAGAAAGAGTTGAAGAAACACTCTCAAGAGGTTATTATATACGTGTTAGCAAATGAAAGTTCTCTTACATAAAGGAGGGATTTTTTTAGATTAATGCGGATATGTTAGAAAGGAAATTGAGAATATAAATGGCTAAACCAAAAACAAAAAGTCTTTCTAAAATAGTTATGAGTGGGGTATGCCTCTTCTTCAAGAAGAGGCATGGAGTGGGTCAATAGGCAGAGATAATCAAGTGCTTAAAAGAATATATAAATTTTCAGGTAAAGTTGGTATCAAAATTGATCAAAAGAAGAGTTTTTATCATGCTCAAAGGAAACTATTAGGGTTTCCTTTGAGTTGTCCTTAACTGTGATGTGGGTTGTATGACCTTCTCTACTGTGAACTGACCTTGTGTGTGCTCATTGAACTTGAGTTGTTACCTATATGAGGTGTTTGGATAGAGTTATGATCTTTGTGGGCTGTGGGATGCTTTGACAGAGTTGTTAGGACTTTAACTTATCCTCATTGGGTTGATAAGATTAGAGCTATGACTTGTGTTAATATTTTGAGCTATGACTTTTGTTAATCCTTGTAACTTGCATGTTACTAGGTAGTGTTGAGAAGTGAGGTTTTATTTGACCAACTACAGGAATCAATTCTGAATCTTGAGGTTTACTTTGGGAAAAACTAATGAGGTTTCCTTTAATCATCTCCAAGATTGTAAAAAAGTGCACCAATATGTGATCCCTAGTTTTACAATTCTACTCTGCATTCACCAACTCCGAGTCTCCATAGTCAATAGGGAACTATTAAGAATACTTGTGAGTTAATTGCACATCATCATTTTTATACACATCTCTTGAAAACTAGAAAACTCGTTGGCCTTTTGATTTTATGGTTGTTGTATTTCTATTTTAGGTCAAACATTATTCCATAAACATTGAAATCTTCAGGTGTAGATTTTTTTTGAGTGGATATTTTAATTTGTATGTACCAAAAAAACCATCTTTTACTGGAAATGGTTAAAGAGGATTCCATGTTTGTTTAGTTTGGTCCACACTCTGTTCAAATGGCACAATATTTCAGAGATAATAAAGAAAAAACTCAAGGAAACCATGTCCATGATAGGAGTTATTGTTGTAGTACATCATGGTGTATATTCTCTGTGGATTCACCATAGAGGTTGCGTAAACCATAGTTTCAGAGCAGAAAGAAGTTTCCTTCTTTGATTACTAATCCATTTCTAGTGAACAAGTGTTGTAATTTAAATATATTATACTAAAATATCTATGGCAATGTTATTTTAATGTAGTGTCAACTTCCAATGGATTTTGTAGCTTCGTAGTAATATGTGTTGGAAAATATAAAAGGAACACTCGTTTCTGATTTGTTAAAGAAATAGTAGGTAAATTGCACATAATGAACCTCCCTCCAAGGATTCTATGGATGGGTGATAAAGAGCATACAATGTTTTTTGAGGAAGACTAGAATGATAAGACATATATAGGTAGCATGTTTAAGTATTTGTTTGAATACGGATACAATATGGGCCTTAATACAATGAAGGAACAAGAAATGGATTTGAGAATTGCAAGAGGAGCCTATGTCCCCATGAGTATTATAAATTCCCATTCAAATTCAAAGTTATTAAATGTTTAAAAAGGAACTTCAGGAGGTAGATATAAGACCGAGGGTTAAATTGTTAGAAAAACTAAATCATTGCAACAATCCAAACTTGAAACACAAAGAAATACAACAATATCTAGCACATGGTGAGGAAAGAACTATGAAACAAGAGACGAGGAGAAGGGGATCGTTGTTACATGTTACTACTAAATTTTATTGATATCATAGATTTAATGTCCTCATTCCACTGTTTTAGAGGGATTTGGAAGCCAAATATCCAACATGGAAAAATGACAAATTGGAAGTCATAATTGAAACAAAAATGTAAAAAAAAACAATTGTGTTGTCCACTCCTCTCATTATCCTTCACAATGGTTAAACAATGTTTCTATATCTAATTAAATTATCACTGTAAATTAATTAAAGGGGATTAAAGGAACAACTTGAGTTGTCCTTTGGAAAACATTCTAGGAAATGTTTACCCATCACACATCCCTCGTAAACACCACTAAGAGAGTTGATATGGGAAAACCCTTAGCTATGTGAAGATGACTCGTGTATTTCAAGGATCATAATTGGTGTAATGAATATGAAAGTTCCCTAACCTATTGTCATCATTGGCATTGGCCTCCATTGCATTGAATTAGTATTGTACATCATGAAGCCAAAGACAAGTCTACTAAACTATAAAAAATACACCAAGCATCACCCTACTCTTTGGCTACATCCCATTTGCAAAATATAAACCTATTAAAAAATAGACATGCCAAATTATGTTTTTGTAGCTCATGCCAAATGATGGTTCTGTAGCTGTTGTTGTTTGAACTACTGAAAAGTGGTCCTGGATAAAATATATCCATCTATAGTAATCTTAGTCAAAAAAGGGTGTCAATGATGATACAAGCTGTTTGGGTTAATGCTACAATGAGAAAGGGTGCAAGTTGTAATGGCTAAAGAATTTGCATTTTCAAATCAGATTCGTGACAGGTCTGTTTTTTGTCCATGGAAGGCTGTCAAAGTTGGATAAATATTATTCTAAAGTATTATTGAATGAAATGATAGAAAATTGAGAATTCAAACACCTGGAATATGCTTTTCCCTCCTTCATTGTAAGGGAAAATTCCTTTGAATTCTATACTAAATCTGGTATATTCCAACTATACATATCCTATGAGATGTTGCTAAAGGGTTTTCACTTACATTCCATTATAAAGAGATGGGTAAAACCTATCCCTTATCCTGTTGAGGTCTTGGATGTTCAATCATATGCTTCAAAATGAGAACTGTAGGGAGTTTGAAAAGGCAACATATGTAATGGTATCTCTCTTCATCACATTTATGAAGTCTCATTCCAGGTAGTTCTGAAGGGAGATATACAACCTATTGTTTGTGCCTAAATTTCTCATCTCTAGTTGTATATGACAACATTATTGTTAACAGGTTGGTGTTCAGTTGGAGGATCTTTTAGAATAAGAGGGTGCAGTAATATGAAATTCCTTGAATTCCATAAATTAGGAGATTGAACATGGACAAAATAAAGCCTCCTGGTGAGGGACATATACTAAGCATAATGGTGGGGAAGTTCATTATGGATGCATTTCAATATTCCCGTCCATTGGTTCATTTGATACTTACGCACATAGTGCAAATCCGATACACCAACGAATGTATTGTTACCACAATACAACATTTTCTTTTTGGCAAATTTAATGATACTATCATAGATCTAAACATCCTTTTCCATCTCTTTCAAAATATGGTCTTTGCTTGGATGGTTGATATGTTCTACAAAGTTCATAATCTACATAAAGGAGGCCATGAGGATATATAAGTTCAAAAAATGAGAGGTCATACTTTTGGCATGATGGTATGTTCTTTATTTTTGAATGATTGTCAAACTCATAAATAACATGACACAAGTCTATGATACCATGAACCCGCAGAAGAAGTAGTTCAATCATTTTAGAGCCACATATAAGATGCTCATTAGGTTTGTTGTTCCTACACCCTAAAGAATGGTATATTACACTATGATGACTCAGGAAAGTACATGATTATTATGGAAAAATTGTGTAAGATCAACAACTATAATTTACATCTTTAAACTTCCTATGTACTGGTTTTATATCCATTATTTGCTGGCAATGTAATCATTACTCAGGATTATTCTTTGGGAAGGGGCATTAACCTGGCTTCTATTTTGTATGCCCAAAAAGAGATCCATTTTCATATTCCAAGGAAATTTGGGTTCACCTAAAGCATGGTAGTCAAAGTTTATAACTATTTTAAGAATTACAAGATACAAGTACACTTCAGACCTATAGCATAATGTGGAAACATGTACATGTAGTATTTTTCTTAGAGTATTGTTTTGATCTACCTATAGATTGCAAGAAGGTGAATTATTGGAAGAAGGAACACATTGTAGAATACTTGTTTGGAAGAACTTATATGAAACAACATGGTGGATTTCCACGCATGTAAGCCTAAACGCTCTGGCTGAAAAACAAAGATTGGATACATGCAACATGAAAAGAGAGAAGCAATTCGAAGTGTAATGATGGAGGGAATACTCCTGGGAGAAAATACAAAGGAATTTCCTGTCTAACATTAAACAACAATAAACTAGATGTCTTATGGCTGCAAAATGACACATTCAGCTCATAATCAACAGTAAATGAATACCACTGTTAATGCTTTGAGTGTTTTTCCCTGTTGAAAGAAACAAAGGTGAAATTTCTTACATACATAAATCCCTTACTCCAAAATATATAAATAAAAGAAATTAGTGACAAATGACAACTGCAAAATGGACAAGGTCAAAGCCAAGATCAATATGTGTTGAGACGACCATTCTCGTTCCAAGCCATCTTATGGATTCTAGCCACATTTTTAGAGGAGTGCAACTCCTTGGGTGTCCTAGTTTTATGCGTTATTGAATATGAAATGATTAAAAGATTCATTGTTTTGGTATTAGGGGATAAAAATAAGAAGCTCTGAGATCACCCGAGTGCTGAAAACAAAGCTTAATGATATAGCCAAATGCACATAGATTGACTTGTTTTGGTTCCCTAAGTTGGGTCGTCACATTTTTGTATGCCACATACTTGGCCTGCGACTTGTTGAGTGCTTCAGAATCAGGTTATGAGTGTACTGTATGGACACCAAACCAGGAATTTTGGTCAATCCATTTGAATTTCAAAATATTATCCTCAAACTGATAAGTCTAAACAAGAACAAATATTTGAGCATTTCAAAGCGATCTCATTTTAATCATATTTACATGTATTAATTAATTTAATACATTTAGTGATTAGGTTTTAGTTTGCAGGGTGTGAACCCATTCCAGTATGTATTGCATGCTCCAATTCCTATATAGAGGAGTCCCTTGTTATCTTAAGAAATGGAGTGTTGCTAGTCATGTTAAAGAAATCTAGTGAAATAATATTAGACAAGAGTTTCAGTAATCAAATTTCCTATTGGGTTTCGTCGTTGAAATAAGTGGAAGAGAAAGGTACGTTTAGAGAAAACGTAATGTAGAGAAATGTATAAAATGTAATGTAGGAGATGAAAAATGAATACAATTGTTTGGGCTTTAAATAAGCATGTCTTGCACCTTTTCACCAAAGCGGTCTAACTATAATAAAAAATTAATATTAATTATATTTAATATTATTTAATATTATTTTATTGTTACATTGCTTTCCCCTAAAGGGAAGCTTTGTCCTGAAATATTATTTGACGACAATGATTACATGAACTGCCACATTGTCTCTGATGTGGATATTTGTATGGTTTACTAATGGCAGTTTTTGTCCCTGGTTCTATTTCGATTATGTGTTCGATTTTTCTGTTTTGTGGGAGCTCCATAGGTAGCTCTTGAAACAACTTGCGATGTTTTTGAATCAGCTCTTGATTCTCTGGTTGTTTGTCCATATATCCTTCACCTGTTAGAAGCTTCATTTCTTGACATTGAAGTATGTACGTTGGTGTGTCTTTTGGAAGTACCTTGCCATCAGATGTGATGTAACCAGTTGTGTCGGAGGTGGTTGGAACATGTATAATTTGTGTGTTTTCTCGAATGCATGGAATTCAATCAAATGTTCTTGGTGATTTGTGGAGTATGTACCCAAGGTTTGTAACCATTGTATTCCTAATACTATGTCAAATCCTCCCAGTGGTATCACAAATAAATTTGATTCTAAGTTATACTCTTGTATTTGTAAATTGATTTGGTGACATTTTCCTACATTGCCAATCTTCTTTCCATCTGCTACCATAACCTTCATGTTAGGCACTGGAAAAATGAATAGGTTAAATACATTAGAAAGGTTGAAATTAATGAATTTATGGATGCTTCCAGAGTTAATCATGTAATGTCCCTTTTTGAAATTTTATTAAATGACCAATTGTTTTACTTTTTTCCCAATTTGGAACCTTAACTAGTTTTCATGTCTAGACCTCCAAATTGGCCCAAATGCTCCCAAATTTTCTCTGAAGGTACATGAATGATATTATAAATTAAATATGATGTTCATAGATGTTTAATTACCCCAAAATTTCTTCTTCAACTTGTTTAATGTTCTGTTCAAATTAGGAGTCTTTACTAGCAAATTGGGGCTCCAATTCCCCTAGGTAATTGCCAAAAATGGATTCTCAAATGATCCCAAAGTCACTCGAATTGATGAAAAGAGGTAGATTATGAGTGGGGGAAATTTTTAATATCTAATATGCATCATGGTTAAGTTTATATAGGATTTTATGACTTTCTCCCAAACAGCTCCCAAATCACAATTTCGACCCTTAGGGAAAAGGCACCAAATCTTCTCCCAATGCAATTAAAATGAGTAAAATGGATTCTGATGCTTAAGTAATGAGAATGAAACTATTAATTCACATTAGAAAATAATATAATTGGCATTATAATATTCCCAAAATATATCAATAGCTCACCCAAAGTGCAATCCCTCCATTGGCATAAATACGGTGTGAAAACTGGAAATAGTTGAGAGAGAGTGCTGCAATAGAATAATCTACATGATTTCCTATAGATTACACATGAAAATAAGACTCCATTAAATATACATGACATGCCTGAGTGGCCTCTCCAAACACCAACTTGGATGGGAATATTTCACCCTCGAAATTGGCTAAGGCAAGAAAACTAGTCATCCACTGGCTCTCATAATTCACAAATGACAATTCATCAAATGATCAAAATCCATTGTATTTGTTTCTTCCTGTATTTTATAAAAATCACTAGTATTATAAGCTTCCCAATCCATCAACAAAATCAATCCAATTCGAATTTGGGTGTGGGCTCAATATTTTCCATGTGTCCTCCCTTCCCTAGCCTTCCATCTTCCCACAATTTGAGTAGGAATCCATTGGGATTATCCAACTCACATGAGAAATCTATTGGATGCTCTATTTATACATGCCATGTCATATATGTCATATGTCAAACTTCATATCTGACTTGTGTCATAATTGTCATAGAATCTCCATCATTGGTGTCATAGATGTCATAAATGTAAGGGGAATCTAGCCAAGTGTCTATGAAACTCCCATTTGGCTCTTCCTCTCACTATGTAAGTTAAAATTCATCCAAAATTAGACCTATTAAGTAT
>LPNX011001881.1:0-24822 GCA_001517045.1 Pseudotsuga menziesii | reverse complement strand
ATGATATAAGTCGTCCATATCATTGTTCTTGAATCCCAAAAATTTTGAACGAGAAAGAGGGGAGGACATGTTGCTGGCGAGCATTTGATTGGGAGTGGCTTGTACATCCGTTTTCGGTGATGCAGTTCCTGAATACATTGCTGGCGACCTCTGGCAAGCGTCATTTGTGGCCTTCGGAATATTTAGCTTTAAATATGGCTTCCCTGAGAGCTTTCCTCTATTGCTGTTCAGTTGGTGCAGGTGATGGACCGTCGCCTGCACTGGAGCTGGACCTTCCAAAGTATTTGATATGGCAACTGTCGGGTGTATCTTTTGCTTTGCTTCAAAGCTTTCGCTGTCACCCGTGCCATTAAATCCTTTTCCCATTGGGTTACTATTTGCCGGAATAACCTGTACAAATTGCGATTGAAAGGATGGAATATTGCCCACTAAACTTGCAGGCAATGAAGGCTTTGGCAAATTCTCGTAAGGTGACGGGTAAAAATTATGATAATTAGAGTGGTTAGATTCAGAAAGTAGTAAATGAGTATCCGGCCTAATCCTCTTGTTCATAAAATTCCTATGAATAGCCTCGTTTGCAACATGCTGTTGGTCTACGCTTTCTTTATAATCATTAGCATGAAAACTCCCACCAGAATTTAAACCGCCTTGCAACATTTGATAATCTGCACTATTTCTTGCACAGTCAGAATGATTGGATCCGCTACGTGATATTGCTCCGTGGCAATGCACCAATGGTGTACTTACACCAGCGTTCCCGGCGTCATTTGACGCCAACGGAGCGCTTAAATTCCCATTGTTTTGTACACTGGAGGGATCTTGACTCGAAACTGTACAACTCCCAGAATGGGAAGCTGGTTGCAACACGGTTGCTCTTCTTCGCCTGCGCTTCCTTTCATTCAGAACAACACGTGGTTTTTTCACATAGTCACCATAATCAGATGGTTCTATGATATTATGAGGAAGATCAGTGTTGTTTTGATGAACATTAAGCAGGTTACTCATATCAACAGAAGAGTATTCGTAGAATGTATTATTGGATCCTAAAATAATGACAGCAATGTCTACTTGGCAAAGTACTGACAATTCATGAGCCTTTTTAAACAGTCCTGCTTTTCGCTTTATGAAAGTAACTGTACGATTTCTATCATCTTTGATAGGTTCAATTTCAATTTTTCTTCTACCCATTTAGCAGAAATTTTTTTGAAAATAATTGTGTTTGCTTATCTAGAGCTTTATTAAATTTTTTTCTGATGAGATAGGCCTGCTCGAAAAAATAGTCTGTCTTTGAATTTGGCTCGTATATTTCTCCCTTCGAATGAATGATAAAGAAAGACTCAAAGGAATGATGTAGTGTTATATAGATTGGCTAAAATAATTTGGCAAAAGAAAGATGGATAAGGATAATTCATGTTTTTGAGTCCTTCACGAACATAGGAAGCCGGGTATGCGTGGAGATTTAAGTTTTGCCAAGCCTCCAATTACTCGAGCGAGATTATTTTTGCAGAAGAAACCAAGACGCCGCTTGTTACTAAAAAAAGAAGGTAACAATAATGCAAAAAGTTCGAATCAACTGTACCTCAAGCCGTTTTGTAAGCCACTATCATCGGGAACGGTACAGGTAGAATGATAGATGAAATTTACGTAAGCGTTAATGGAAAACAATAACCATGTGGTGTAAAAGCTAGTGCGTAGTGTGAGTGCCACTAGTTTTCTTTGACAGCTTAAGAGCAAGCTTTTGGAGCTCACAATCAAGTGAAACAAGAATTATGTTCATTTTCTCAACTGCAGAATAAAAATTCTTTATACTATAAGCACCGCCATTGTCAAAAAAGTAATTGCTGAATCGTGGTATACAGCGTGAAAATCTTCATGGCATTTCTACAAATTCTTTTTAGTTAGTATCGCCAACCATTAACCTTTTTAGTAATGCTGACGTTAAACGAAGGCGAAAAAAAATACTTGGCAACACCATCGTTTATATTTTTTTCAAATGGAAGTGTCGGCCGACGTAGCATAGCAGGAAAGATTCAAAGGCAAGGGTTTCACATAACGTTACCCTTCTGACCACGCCCCTTCTTTCGATCCCACTAGTGCGGACGGATTATCACGCAAGTTTTTTAACGCGAGACATCGGAAAATATTTATGCCGATTAGATCCGGCCCCTGAAACTTTTTGTTTGATACTTTCAAACGCACTACTCTACCCCATGACATAAAAAATATCTGTCTCCGGTTATATATGCCTAAATAGAATTCGGGTAGCATTTTATTTTTATCGCTTATAGGAAAAAGATATTTGCATATATATATCTATATATCCTATATACATCTATATAGTTATTGTGTAAGGGGTTTTCATAAGATCCGATACTTACAGAGATTAATTTGTAAATAAAAGCAGAAATCTTTATTTAAGAAAATAGAAGATTGATGGGAATATTTCGTTGGAACTATCCAGAGAGTTCTGTCCCCGGCGTTTGGGGAGAAACAACTTCCACTATTGACTGGTGTGAGGAGAACTATGTCGTTTCTCCTTATATTGCCGAGTGGTCAAACACTTTAACTAACAGCGTATTCATACTGTCAGCGATTTACACAACTTACTCTGCTTACAAGAATAAATTAGAAAAAAGGTTTTTACTTATTGGCTTCGGGTACGGTTTGGTCGGAGTAGGATCATGGCTATTTCATATGACACTGAAGTATAGATTCCAACTATTGGATGAACTTCCAATGATATACGCCATGTGCATTCCGACATGGAGTTTAGTATGCGAGGCCAAAGAGGCATTACTTAACGGAGATAATCACAAGAAGGTTCCTCTATTTGAACAGATATTCATCGGCGTAATTATCGGCCTGGCCGTTACAACAGCAAGCATACTCTACGTTATTTACAAAAATGTCGATATCCATCAAATTTTGTTTGGCGTACAGATTGTAGTTGTGGCTGCTACTGCAGGAAGTTTAACGTACAGATACGTCCATGATCCACTAGCTAAAAGAAATCTCAAGGCTTCAATGGCGCTCGGCGCAATTTTGTTCTTATCTGGCTACATTTCGTGGCTACTTGATATACACTATTGTTCGTTCTGGGTGCACGTTAGAAGAAGTATTTTGGCTTTACCACTTGGTGTACTGCTTGAACCACACGGATGGTGGCATATATTAACTGGTATGGGGATTTATTTCTACATTGTTTCTTTGGAACATTTAAGGGTCATTACGCTCAACGTCAGCTGCAATTACCAGTTCATCTGGAGATGGAAAGTCTTCCCTGAACTGATATGGAAAGGGCGCAAACCCTCAACAAGATATTCACTTGAACTATTTGGCCCATACGTAGAAGATCAATCAATTGAAGTTAAAAAGGAGAAGTAATAATTATAGCATAATATATATTCATAATGTATAGACATATTTATTTTTTATTTTTTTTATTTCATGTTCTATTTAATGACGAATCACGAAGAAAATATATCTAAAAAAAAGATCTTTTGAATCCTTGATTTGCGAATAGTTTAAATGACCCAGCTTATTGCTCTGGTGAAAAAAAACTTTGTGCGGTCTCAAAGCCGTCGGCGGCAAAATAACGTGAATTGATGAAAGTAAATAAACAAAACAAAATCTCTAATTGTTGTAACACAAATACTAAGAAATTTGTTAGCTAATTCGGGACATGTACCAAAATAATGTATTGAATGCTATTTTGGCTTCTGAAAAATCAAACTTTCAATACGATAGTGGAACAATATTAAGAAACCACAAAAGACCAATAATAACATTTAATAACAACATAGAGCACACAGTATCCGAACCTAATAATTTTACAGGCTATGAGGAAAAGGAAGATTTGGATATAATGGATATTTGTCCTTATTACCCAAAAGCAAGAATGCTGGCGGATGCCATTCAACATGCCAAAACGAGCGCAAGTGAAAACAAAATGGAACTATCAATGAAAACTATCCCATGTCTCAAGAAGGAAAACGTCCATGTTGAGAAAGGGCACGATTGGTCTCAACTCAGTACGAGCAGAATTTGTAAAATTTTAGAAGACATAGCAGATAAAAAAAATAAAACTAGAAGGCAATCTGCCCCATTACAAAAGACGAAGTATTTTCCAACAAATGAGAATCAAAATACCGATATAGAAAATCAGAATTGGTCCCAAATCCCCAATGAAGACATATGTGCACTTATAGAGAAGATTGCTAGCAGACGCAATAAAAATCGCAAACGGAAAAATCTTTCATGTTCTAAAGTCCAAGAAATTCAGGGAAATATTGATTTACCCAAAAAAGACGTACAAGAGGGAGATATTTCAGATTCGTCTCTATTGGCAGCAGTAAGAGGAACCAAAAAAGTTTCCGGATATAATTACAATTCAGAAGATAAGATACCTAATGCGATACGTCTTCCTTACTGTAAGCAAATATTACGATTATTTTCATTTTTACAAATGAAGAGAAATGACTTAATAGTCACCTCTGAAAATTGTAATAGCGGAGTTTTCTTCAGCAATTTTAATTATCAACTTCAAGTTAAATCGAATTGTATTGCAAATATTGCTTCTACACTCAGTTTTTTACCCCATCATGAAATAACCGTATACACATCCTTTATTCTCTATCCAAACGTTGTCGATAATATTTGGGAATGCACACGATACGCTATTCAACTTTTGAAGTCCGAAGCAGCACAGTTTACGCTACTGCGTGATATATATAGTGGCTTCACAATTATACTTTCAAATCATCGATATCATCCTAAGGGTTTTAGCGCTGATTACTGTTACAGTGCAAATGAATTGACATTATTTCTTTTTGTCATTCGAACAGGGCAAAAAAAAGTACTTTATCGATCTATTCCTCACAACACAGCAGCAATTGAAAAAGACAGTTCTTTTGATACAGAAAATAGAAAGAGAAGGTCCGAGGAAGAGGTTGTTCTTAAATGTAGGAAGTGTTCTAATAATTCATTGGCATTAAAAGAAATCAGCACCTATCGTTTGGATAGCGCAGAAGGTTTTGAGAAGTCTCAGCCTCTAAAAGATGAAGCAAAGCTCATTGATATGAATTATGTACAAGGTAGTATCAGCTATAACAGGACTATTCTTACCGGCTTATGGAAATTATTTCACAGATTGTGCTGCAAAGATCGTTATAGGAAAACCAATCTGTCAGAAACATTGTTCTATGACGATTCAACGGAAAGATGGGTTAGAATGGGAGAGTTAATGCATTATTGAAAGGGAGATGCTTCAATAACTTTTTTCATGAAAAACTATTTAATAAATTTAATATATATACTTCAGAATGAAAAACAAATGAATAGTTTTTACTGAATATGTAAGTGGTATGTGGAATAAGAAACTCAAATGAAGCAATGGCTATTTACAGATGTTCCAAAACCTTTCGCATTTATATACATATTGCCTTAGCTTGGAGGTAAACGATATATATCTCCGTTAACTTTCATTCTGTGTATGGCAACTTTAGCATCGTCCTCGTAGCTTTTCGGTAATTTATCATTTGGTTTACTTTCAAACAAAGATCCCATTAAAATCATATCATTAGTTGTAGCATCACACAAAAAGGCAATATAGTCTACAACGTCACGGTCTAACGTCTCAGTCTTCTTAGTTTGCTGATTGACTTTAATTAGTCTTTGCTTCGTATCAAATTTGTAAACCAACTGTAAATGCTCTAACGGCATTCCGGGAATCATGATTGGTTGCACTGAGACTAGTTTAGGAACTGCATTAAACTTTATCAACTGCCAGTCCAGTGTTGCATTACCTGGAAGTTGACGGGACCTAGCCTCGAGAGCTTCCTGAACCCATAATGAAACTAACCCTTTGATGTCCGACAAATTTTTATGAGCAAACGACGTGTTTACATTGATATACGTCTCTATGGCTTTGTTTTTCCAGAGTAAAAAAGAAGGTTTAATGCCTGATTGAAAACGAAACAATGCGACTTGAACAGAGTTCAAACCAAATGTGTAAAGTCTTCTGATCAATGCATTTGCAACAATGAGAGGATGGGCAAATACATTTGGAAGGTTCTTGTAAGCCGAGGGGATAAATATTTCGGCAGCAACACCCAGGTGCCGAGGATTAAAATCTTGCTGCTTACTTTTATCTTTCTTCTTTGTAGTTTCACTTTCTTTATTCAAAATTAGCCTCGAAGTTGAAAATAATCGCCGCTTGTTAAACGATATCAACAAGGATCTTGGAGGGAAGAAAAGGCATGTAGATCTTAATACACTCATCTCATAAGCTTAGCTGAATTGATAGGCTTGCTTTCTGATGGAAATTTGCCTTGCTTTTCCAACTATTCCATTACTCAGGTTTTATTTTTTTATTTTGTAATATGGGGAGAAGGCCGGCAGAATATTTACGGACAAATGAATAAATTGGATTGGATTGACTAGTGGAACGTGTAAAGATCGCGATACTCCGTACCAATCACCGAAAGATTGCCCGTAACCGAAATGACTCCATTCTCTGAATTTTTTGTGAAACCAATATCTGAGACTCTTCCTTCATCTTATCAACGTATTGTTCAGTCAATTAAGTAAGAAGTATATTTGAGCGCAGCCTTAATCATATATAGCACCAGTTATATGTTTGCCCCTCTCTTGAGTTGAAAAACACATAATACATAGTACTGTACTTTTCTCTTTTTCATCGTTGGCGAAAATATAATCTTTCTCAAAAATATATATATATGTATATATATCCTTAGATTTGCCGTTGACAATAAGGTGGGCGGCAAATCTACGAAATGCGAGGCGGTTAAAAGAGAGTGACAACAATTTCATAAAAATATTCTGATCTCAAACTGAAGACATAAAATAAGGATATGAGCTACATAGTTGATCTACAAGTGCGAGGATCATCTCTGAGGGTTATCAAATGTATGTTTAGAGAGGATGAGCAAATTTCTTCTCTACATTCTGGTTCTGACTCGAAACAAAACAGCAACAAAAAGCTGGGAGAATTTTTGAATCTGTTAAAAGCAGTGGTCAAGAGGAAGTTGGAAAGTTTCCCAAAAGACCGTTTAAAGACTTCGATTATAACTGGCCAAGAATTAATGAGAGAGGGGCAAGGAAGTATTGAAATTAAGGATCCACCAACGGAGGCGCAACAACATTTGATTAGAAGCCTAGCAAAAGTTTTATTACACCAGTTTTCAAGCATAAATGGCAAAGTTAACACAGTAAATGAAGGACAAGATAATTTGTTTCTATCCTTATTCGTTAAAAAAATTTCTATAGAGCAACAGTCCACATCACACGTCCCTATTAAATTGAACTTTCATGAGAAAATAAATTTGGGTCAGCACATAGATTCTATTTTAGATTCAGAGGAGACCAACGAGTCAGACACTTATCACGTGGGATCTGCTGGCGAATTCATTATATATCCCTTTTGCTGTCTGGAAGAGCAAGGTGAGCTGAAAAATGGCAGCATACTGTCCACAGAGTTCGACAAGATTGACTTAGAACTAGACGAGGATGATGGTTTTGAGGGAGAAACTTTAAACAATTGTATCAATTCAGTGGGAAATTTTGACATTCCACTAAGTAAGCAAACACTAAACTTAGTAAATATATCATATCTTCCAGGAACAACTTTCGAGGGCCAATGGGAATCGTTGTATTTTGGTAACAATATTAAAGAAAGGTTATATAGCTACGCAACTATATCTCTCAAGATAGCAAGATTCAAACAAACTGGAGACTCCAATCAAGAAGACATTACAACGCTAATCACAAATAATAAATTACTCCTTGTCCATGGTCCTCCGGGAACAGGTAAAACAACGTTATGCAAAGCACTTTGCCAAAAATTATCTGTGAGGCGGGAATTTTCAGACGGTTCCGATACCATTGATACTAATTATAAGGGGATAATAATAGAATTGTCTTGTGCACGCATCTTTTCTAAATGGTTTGGAGAATCGTCAAAAAATATATCAATAGTATTCAAAGACATTGAGGAGCTTTTAAAGGTCAATGAGGGACGAGGGATCTTTATATGCCTTTTGATAGATGAGGTTGAAGCAATAGCAAGTTCAAGAATAAATTTGTCAAGTAGAAATGAGTCAACAGATGGAATCCGAGTTGTGAACACTTTACTTACGCAACTTGACAGGCTGAAAAAATACCATAACTTTTTAGCATTAGCCACGTCTAATTTATTAGATTCATTAGATGATGCTTTTGTTGATCGAGCAGATGGAGTTTTTTATGTTGGAAATCCAACAGCTGAGGGCATCCTCCACATTCTAAAGGTTTGCATAGAGGAGATGATAACTTCAGGTATAATTCTTTTTCACGCAACATCACCTGGAATCAAGTTCTTCAATAAATATCAGGACATTTTGCGGAAAATTGCTATCAAATGCTCGGTATGTTTTTTTCTTTTATTCTACTTTTACGATTCTTTTTCTTTCTTTCCTTCTTCATAAAAAAGCATTTTCACTAACCGTCTTTGTCAAACATAAATATGCGATCAATATAGACCGTTGATATCAGTGGTAGAACAATAAGGAAATTGCCCTTGATGTGTCTGTCTGAATACTTCCGGACATTTCCTGTAGACGACGATGAGTTTGTTCTGGCATTAGCTATGTCAGCGCGGAAGCTGAGCGCAGCGCGGAAGTGATGGAGGAGCTTTTTCCTTTTTTTCGCTTCTTTCTTTTGTCTCATACTCATGTAGCATACTTTCGCGAACCCTATTCCAACGTTTTGTTGTTGCTCGCTTTCATGCTTAAAATTTTTATTATGTATTTTACGATCAAGGTGTATCGTGAACCACACGTTTATGAAATCCTTATTTTAGAATCAAAAAGTCCTACAATCTTGTTTGTGGAGTCTATATAAAGCTAAAGTTAGGTTCTACAAAGCAAGATACAAATACGAGGCCATCGAGTATTCAATGGGAAATATGATAAAGAAGGCATCTTTAATAGCCCTCCTACCGCTGCTCACTGCCGCAGCCACTGCAGCTACTGATGCGGAGACATCTATGGAATCTGGGAGTTCTTCACATTTGAAGTCTTTTTTAATGTCCGTTTCTATGATTGGGCTTTCTGAAATTGGTGACAAAACCTTCTTGATCGCAGCCTTGATGGCAATGCGTCACAAAAGACTTCTGGTATTCTCAGCAGCAGCTACCTCCCTCGCTATTATGACCATCCTTTCTGGTGTGGTGGGTCATTCAGCCGTTGCTTTTCTTTCTGAACGCTATACAGCATTTTTTGCAGGTATTTTATTCTTAGTGTTCGGTTACAAATTGACTATGGAAGGTTTGGAGATGTCTAAGGATGCAGGTGTTGAGGAGGAAATGGCTGAAGTGGAGGAAGAAATTGCCTTTAAAGACATGAACCAGGATATGGATGATGTTGAAAAAGGAGGCGACACTGCGTATGATAAACAGCTGAAGAACGCTTCGATTGGTAAAAAAATAGTGCACAGGATTCGCGAATTAGCATCATTTATGTTTTCCCCAGTTTGGGTTCAAATTTTCCTGATGGTTTTCCTAGGCGAGCTAGGTGACCGTTCACAAATTAGTATTATTGCCATGGCTACTGACAGCGACTATTGGTATGTTATTGCAGGTGCTGTTATTGGTCATGCCATTTGCTCTGGATTAGCAGTGGTGGGTGGGAAATTATTGGCAACAAGAATTAGCATAAGAACAATCACTCTTGCTAGCTCGTTGTTATTCTTCATTTTCGCCTTGATGTATATATATCAAGCATTCACAACTCAGGATTGAGATGGTTTGTAACCGTATTCTTCTTGGATTCTCTCTTTTTTCTCTTCATATTTAAGTGTGAATCTTGAAAAGAATATTTATAGACATACGTAACTAGTGTACGGCTGATATTTATTTGTTGTAGCTTTTTTTTTGCTAAGTTCATCGCTTTTCTTTCCCAGCCAACCCAATGAAGTCTTGCGCACGCAATTGGTTGTAATTATCCGATCAGCCGCTATCATCATTGTCACGGTCGGGTTCCTGTAATACCCTTTTCCTTATTATTCCCTTAATTTTTTCATTCGTTTTCTTCTCGAGCACTTCCATAATAGGCGCTAATTTGGCTTTGAGATCGCTGGTTTCGCAAATCTTATCGATGTTACGCTGATGTTCGTTTTTTTGGGGGATGATATATGGCTGACCACTCTCTTTTTGTTTCGTCTTCTGAATAGTTTCTTGCACAAAACTATTCGTTGCGTTAGAGCTCTGTCCTGTTTGAATCACCGTGTCATATACAGGTTCACTTGAAATATTTGAACCAACAAAATCATTGGCTTCTTTTTTGCCTGTTTTGCCCAGCTGGTTGATACGGGCTCGTAACTGATTTAATTCTTGGTCCCTTTCTAGTGATAAATCTCGCAGAGAGGGCATACTGGTTGTAAAAAGTAGTCGCAACAAGTAAGTCGTAAAAAAGTAGACGTAATGGAAGGCTTTGAAGGAACGGCTAGCCAGCTTTTCTGTATCATTCCTAGCCTAATTGACAGCATCTTGACCTTCTAGTATGGAAACTTTCAATTTCAGAAAGCGGTGTTCCCCGCTGCGACGATTTAATCCGTACATTTACACATCTGTACATTTTTCATATTCGCAAAACAAAGGTTACTTGAAAAAATCATAAAGTTGGCGGCTTCAGGTGGACGCGCTTCACTCATGTAGCTTAACATTCAATCCCATTAAGCATTATGCATAAATTTCATGAAGTTTACTTAATAGAATTGTTCATTTGCATAGACAAGAAAGAAAGCAACAAGACAACTAAGACTAAGCAACAATGCCAAGTACGTATTAGACTATATCGAAGAGGAGGGAAATTCTTCACTCTGACTCGTTGATTTTGAAAGAGGTTCGGGTCCTCATAAATATTTGAGAATATGAAATTCCATAATAGTATACCTTCATTGAGTAGCACGACAACAGCCTGAATTACTATCCATATTATGAATATCTTTATTTACACTGAACTCCCGACACTTCAGTTAAACAGGGATACATTAGAGATCAAGGTGATCTAATAGGGAACATCTCTCTCGTAACAATGGGACAGTATTTTATTTTCCAAGGCGGATACCTAATTATGCGTTTTTAATCATATCTCTACAATATTTATGAGCACTTACTTGGGCCCTTGCAGACTTTTGTTCCGGGAAAACTTTTGACTAACAAGAATCCAATTTTACTTTTTTTTTTTTAGGAGCTCCAAGAACTTACTCTAAGACTTACTCTACACCAAAGAGACCTTACGAATCTTCTCGTTTGGACGCAGAATTGAAGTTGGCCGGTGAATTCGGTTTGAAGAACAAGAAAGAAATTTACAGAATTTCTTTCCAATTATCTAAAATTCGTCGTGCTGCCAGAGACTTGTTAACTAGAGACGAAAAGGACCCAAAGAGATTGTTCGAAGGTAATGCCTTGATCAGAAGATTGGTTAGAGTTGGTGTCTTGTCCGAAGACAAGAAGAAGTTGGATTATGTTTTGGCTTTGAAGGTTGAAGATTTCTTGGAAAGAAGATTGCAAACTCAAGTCTACAAGTTGGGTTTGGCCAAGTCTGTCCACCACGCCAGAGTTTTAATCACTCAAAGACACATTGCTGTTGGTAAGCAAATCGTCAACATCCCATCTTTCATGGTCAGATTGGACTCTGAAAAGCACATTGACTTCGCTCCAACTTCTCCATTCGGTGGTGCTAGACCAGGTAGAGTTGCTAGAAGAAACGCTGCTAGAAAGGCTGAAGCTTCCGGTGAAGCTGCTGAAGAAGCCGAAGACGAAGAATAAATAATTCGCTGATTTCATAACTGTATAATAAATTTTATAACTTTTCAAATCACGGATCATTTTTCATTTTACTTTGTCATTTTTATTTCATTTGAAAATGGGTAGAGGTACATAACTGGCGCTTTTCTTGCAAGATGACATGGCATTGGATGACACAAGTATTACTCAATACCCAACGTAAATAGCTAGAAGATTTTGATAGGATTTAAATTCCCAACTGCAACTCAGTAGCGTTTAGGATTTTACACCTTGGCTTGGAGAAATTCCTATTGTCAGAAATTGAAGCCGTTAATATTTAAAGGCTAATTCTCCATGCCATCTTGCATTCACTTTGGTATATATCTCTTGACCTCAATATATCTCGATAATATAAATCGCAATATTATACTTGTTAGTCTGACAGTTTTACACCTGTACATCTCCACCATCACCACACCTTTTTTACTGGAGGCAAGGATGCGTTTGAATATCGCCTTTTTCCCAGCCGTTAGAACATGCTCAGAACCGAGGAAAAGCACCGCTGCCAAACCTCCTTTGATGTGTTGGCCCACCGCTACTAGTGGCCGTGCTGGAAGCCCAGGCAGCGGTGGGGGCCACAATACGAGAGCTGGAAAGGTAAACGGTCTCTGCGCCTCTGTGAAATTTTATCACCAATGGAGTGTCATGTCTGGTAAAGATAATATAGAAAGTGGTGTGCAATTTCAGGCATTACCGATTGAACTTTGGAATAAGAGAACCAAGACAAAAATAACTAGCAACAATGGGTAAATCGTATGTCATTTAATCCTATGAATCTACAGCACGAACGAATCATGGTATCTCAAACCGAACATATCGTCACAGAAATAAAAAGATTTAAAGACGTGTCTAGTGTGAATAAAGCAAACATATCATTAGAGCAAAATATTGGGCAGATAAGATGATGATACACTGATTCTGAGAAAATTATGTGACATGATAGGCTTTTAACGGGCTGTAAGTCATAAGTTTACAGTCGTTGCTTTGAAAATTAGTTCAACATTAGAAGTGTAGTAATTACAAGCCCTTTTTCCAAACATTCGGTTATGTGCTGGGACGCATGTCAGAAACTCGCAAAACAATAGAATACTAACATGATTTCTTATAAATCTTAATTTTGATTTATTTCCCTATAATACAGACACGGTTACAGATCTCGTACTCGTTACATGTTCCAACGTGACTTCAGAAAGCATGGTGCCGTCCATCTTTCTACTTACTTGAAGGTCTACAAGGTTGGTGACATTGTCGACATCAAAGCCAATGGTTCTATCCAAAAGGGTATGCCACACAAGTTTTACCAAGGTAAGACCGGTGTTGTCTACAACGTTACTAAGTCTTCTGTTGGTGTTATCATCAACAAGATGGTCGGTAACAGATATCTAGAAAAAAGATTAAACTTAAGAGTTGAACACATCAAGCACTCCAAGTGTAGACAAGAATTTTTGGAAAGAGTTAAGGCCAATGCTGCTAAGCGTGCTGAAGCTAAGGCTCAAGGTGTTGCTGTCCAATTGAAGAGACAACCAGCTCAACCAAGAGAATCCCGTATCGTTTCTACTGAAGGTAACGTTCCTCAAACTTTGGCCCCAGTTCCATACGAAACTTTCATCTAATTTACCCGATGCTGGTTTTGTATCGAAAAAGATTTTCAGGTTTTAGGTTTTATTTTTTGTCTATTTTTAAATATATAATATAATAAAAAATAAATTGTGTCTAATATCCATAATTTGTACATTTAGATCATTTCTTTTGGTTCTTTATTCTGACCTATATAGACTACTCAACACAGTCACTTCATGTCATCCAGATATTACTTGCGTTGAGCATCTCTTTTGAATCCTCGCTTCGGGCTCTCTCTTAGTGAAAAATTAACCTTACGCCAAAATCCAAGAAGTAAAATTAAAAAGAATAATGGTAAAAGTCTAACTTCACATAGAGAATTCAACTTTGTATAAAGGGATAGCCTTGTTCTCTATAGAAACTGTTCTTTGAAGTACTGCTAACTGAGGTACAATAATCGGACGATTTTGCCTTTACGTGGTCCTATATTTATTGTGTCAAAGTCACCTACTTATTTACATAGTTGACCATTCTCATATCCCATAATTTTTCAAGGATAAAGATGCCTAAAAAATCCATAGAAGAATGGGAAGAGGATGCCATTGAATCAGTTCCGTATTTAGCAAGTGATGAAAAGGGCTCTAATTATAAGGAAGCTACACAAATTCCACTAAATTTGAAGCAATCTGAAATTGAAAATCATCCAACAGTAAAACCATGGGTTCATTTTGTTGCTGGGGGTATTGGAGGAATGGCGGGTGCAGTTGTTACGTGTCCATTTGATTTGGTGAAGACCCGATTACAAAGTGATATATTTTTGAAAGCATACAAATCACAAGCTGTTAATATCAGTAAAGGATCTACTCGTCCAAAGAGTATTAATTATGTCATTCAAGCAGGAACCCATTTCAAGGAAACACTGGGAATCATAGGCAATGTGTACAAACAAGAGGGTTTTAGAAGCTTGTTTAAGGGTTTGGGCCCCAATTTAGTCGGGGTTATTCCAGCAAGAAGTATTAATTTTTTTACCTATGGAACTACTAAAGATATGTATGCTAAAGCGTTCAATAATGGCCAAGAAACACCTATGATTCATCTGATGGCTGCTGCAACCGCAGGTTGGGCAACGGCGACGGCAACCAATCCTATTTGGTTGATTAAAACAAGAGTACAGCTTGATAAAGCTGGGAAAACATCGGTCCGACAGTACAAGAACTCTTGGGATTGCTTGAAAAGTGTTATAAGAAATGAGGGTTTCACCGGCTTGTACAAAGGGTTGAGTGCCTCTTATTTGGGTTCTGTTGAAGGTATACTTCAATGGCTATTATATGAACAAATGAAGCGGTTAATAAAGGAAAGGTCTATTGAGAAATTTGGATATCAAGCCGAAGGTACAAAAAGCACATCAGAGAAAGTCAAGGAGTGGTGTCAAAGATCAGGAAGCGCTGGTCTTGCAAAATTTGTGGCTAGTATAGCAACATATCCGCACGAAGTTGTCAGGACGAGATTGAGACAAACGCCCAAGGAAAATGGTAAACGAAAGTATACAGGTTTAGTACAAAGTTTCAAAGTTATAATTAAAGAAGAGGGACTCTTTTCAATGTATAGTGGGTTGACCCCGCATTTGATGAGAACAGTTCCGAACAGTATAATTATGTTTGGTACATGGGAAATTGTTATAAGGCTACTATCGTAGCCTTGAAATCTAAAAAACTCTAAATTCACTTTAGGGCCAAGACATACTCTAACAAAAAAGTATGAAAAAAGTGCATTTTGTAAGGATATAAAGCCTGTCAAAGTTTATAGAAAGCTAACCTACTAAGGTTTGGACCCCTTCGTTTCTTCTCCTTTACTTTGCATTATTTATCGTAACATATCAATGATCCTTATTTACTTCATTCAGTAAATTGGTCCTTTTATACTTGTAAATATTTTTACCAGGTCACTAGTAACAATAAAATGTTTTAAAATATCAGTAGCGTGGAGTAAAATTCAATTACTAGATGATGTTGGAGTAGATCCCGTAATAATGGGCTTTTCCCCTGTGAAGGTGAACTTTAGAACATCATCCACATTGAAAGGTTTCGAAGGTTTGCTATCTCGTACTAGAAGTGAAGCGTGTTCTTCGCTTAGGGATTCTTCATTTTTGAAATCGTGCTTTCCATTTTCGTTTCTAAACGTAGTGCGCGCCCAATTCGTTATTTCTCTGTCCTGTTGCAGCAGCTTTTCTATTTCTTCATCCTTTAGCAAGGCTGTAGTTACTCCAGATGTTTCCCTAACATATTTCATCCATTCGTCCACTTCAGGGATATTCTTCTTCCTCAAAAGGGTAGTGACCAAACTTTCATGAGAGGTGGTTGGGAATTTAGGCAAAGGGTAAACCACTGTAGAGTCTAAAGTTTCTTGGAAATGTTGTAGAGTGGAGGTTACAGAAACGAGCTGGGATAATGTGACATTTAGTTGTGATTGGAGTGTATACCATTGTGGCAGTTCGGCTTTGGACATTTCGTCTCTGATTCTCCTCAATGAATGAGTTAATTGAGCCAAACGCATGCGCACGGCATCTAAAGCCTGGCCAGGTACACCATTGAAATCAAAACTAACATCTTCTTGGAGGGAGCCTTGATTGCCCTCTGGTACCAGTGATGCAGTAGATTGTGACATATTCCACGTTGCTTTATGTTTTTCTTTTGTTCTTCTTGCTCGGGTTTCTCTTATATCGATGAAATATTTCAATATTAAAATCCTTAACTTTGACGAAAAGGCAATTTTTGTATATTGAGTTTCCTTACTTTTTTGAACAGAACGTACTTTTAGACACTTTGCAAAGGCCTTCAGCAAATTTTTTTGATTATTTTCAAATATCAAGGAAATATATTACCTTCAAAGTCATCCAATCCTTTTAGTTCTCGCATTCCATCATTTTATACTATATACGTTTGAGCTTAATGGATCGAAAGAAGGACCCAAGTAATAACTTAACAGAAAGAAGGGTTTCCAAGGTCCAACGCCCAAATAAGAAAAAGGTACGAAATCAAGTTGAATCACTTTCTAGAAACCTAGAGAGAAATAAAGAGGGACAGCTTCTGCAGACTGTATCAAAAGGTCATTTAGAAGCTGATTCTGGACACTCACTGGGTCGTGAAAAAGAGAACGGTGAACTCGGTATAAGAAGTATATTTTACGATAAAGACTGGAATCCAAGGGGCACTGCACCATCACATTACAGAAATATACCTTATAATCCTGCCACTTTCAAAAGGCGAACTGAAGTTCAAGCCAGACTAGGAAACCTCGAGAATATCAAAATACCAAAGTGAAAGTTCAAAGGTAATAAATGAGCAACCTCTTTCTTCGAAATACAATATTGAAATCAGCATGAAGTCTGAGCGTAGTGTTTATGGTAGCAAGTCTTGAGCATATTTTATAAACTCTATTTATGTTTGTATATTCGTCTATCAAATGGTTGAATATGTAATAGGGACAGGAGCCATTAGCATGCCTGGCTTCAAGTAACGTTTAGGTCACGAATGTCCAACAAGGTTTCCTGCAGGTTTCCATATGTGAACTGAATTATCATTTGCCACACTGCACATTAACCAAGGGTCATGAGCGTCCCACGAAATGTCGTTCACACCGAGCATATGACCACCATGGGTAAATATAGTTTCTTCGCAGGAGGTATCCCATAGCTTGACTAACCCATCCTCTTGGCCAGCCGTTGCCAATACAGTATCGAAATTTGGACTCCATTCTAAAGTTGAAACGGAAGTACCGTGCTCCATGGTAGCGATTGGGCTTTTGTTCATGTTTCTAATATCCCATAAATTTAGCCTCCCATTTGAATCTGCAGATGCTAGAATTAAAGAGTTCTTATAGTTAAATCTACAGGAGTTTACTCCACCATCGTGTTTTTCACGGTTACTCTGGAGCTTCTCTTTCTTAGTCCTCAGATCTAATAGTGAGACCGCATTTCCTTCAGTACAAGCAGCAAAGAGGGAATCGTGTGTTGGCATCCAAGTTACATCATTCACCGCTGTTCCGTCGCTGTTTATTGACACTAAGGGTAAATCTATTATAGGGTTCTCATGCGAATATTGTTTAATGTCCCAAACTTGAACTTGGCCGTTGGAGTGAGAAGACAGTAAAAGGGCCTCCTGCTGCAAGTTCCAGGCTAAAGAAGTCGCCTCATTTATATCTGCCGAAGAAGTATCCATTGCCTCCACGTCTTGAATAACACCATGTGAACCAAACAGCTTTGTCTCAAAGGGATGTGAAATTTTGGACTGTCTTATTCTAGTAGAGCCGTGTTTTGTTCTATCGAATATGTAGATTGCACCATCTGAAGAGGCGCCGGCTATAATATCTGGATTTTGAGGCAAATATCTTGCCCTATTGCATTCCCCGTTTGGGAAGAAAATACTGATGTCATTTACTAAGTGTTTGGAGGGAAACCTTGTCGAGTTCTCCGGTTTGAATTCCATTTCGTCCATGTCGAAATTATTTAAAGATGACCATTTTATATGACCCAACGTGGATATTTTGCTAATATATATGGTCTCATCTTCAGGTTTTTGGGAAGATGTAAATGAGGATAACAAGATGCGATGCTCATCCGAAGTGGTATCTAAATCAGGAAAGAACTGGCACGTTAAGGACGGCCACTTTGTTGAATTCGTGTTTAGGTAATCATAAAGTAGTTTAGTGTTTTTCTTCCAGTGCGAGTATCTTTCTTGCAAATCGATGGGTATACTGGAGGCTTCATGAGTTATGTCCTTCGCGCACTGATTCATCTTTGAAACTAAATTTGTATATCGTTTGTCAGAAATAGGACCTGATATCCTCCTTTTAAACAGTTGATGAGAACCTTTTTCGCAAGTTCAAGGTGCTCTAATTTTTAAAATTTTTACTTTTCGCGACACAATAAAGTCTTCACGACGCTAAACTATTAGTGCACATAATGTAGTTACTTGGACGCTGTTCAATAATGTATAAAATTTATTTCCTTTGCATTACGTACATTATATAACCAAATCTTAAAAATATAGAAATATGATATGTGTATAATAATATAAGCAAAATTTACGTATCTTTGCTTATAATATAGCTTTAATGTTCTTTAGGTATATATTTAAGAGCGATTTGTTCACATCCATTCCTTGAATTGATTGATTAAACCGTTGGTGGAAGCATCGTGAGTAGAAATGGTGGAGGAGTTGTCCAATTCCTTGCCAATGACTTTAGCCAAGACTTTACCCAATTCAACACCCCATTGGTCGAAAGAGTTGATATTCCAAATGGCACCTTCAGTGAAAGTAACATGTTCGTAGTAGGCAATCAAAGCACCCAAAGTAGCTGGAGTAATCTTTTGAGCCAAGATAGAGGTAGTTGGTCTGTTACCTGAGAAGACCTTGTGTGGGACCAAACCACCAGTGGCACCTTCAGCCTTAACTTGTTCTTCATCCTTACCAACCATTAAAGCTTCGGCTTGAGCAAAGAAGTTTGAAGCCAACATCTTTTGATGTAATTTGTTCTCAATTGGGTTATGAGATTGAGCAGCTAAGATGAAATCAGATGGAATCAACTTGGTACCTTGGTGAACCAATTGGAAGAAAGAGTGTTGAGCGTTGGTAGCTGGTTCACCAAACAAGATAGAACCAGTAGAGTAGTCAGTAAACACGTTACCTCTGGTAACAGACTTACCGTTAGATTCCATTGACAATTGTTGCAAGTAGGCTGGGAATCTGTGCAAGTATTGGTCGAATGGAGCAACCAAATGGGTTTGAGCACCAAAGAAGTTGTTGTACCAGACAGACAACAAACCACCCAACAATGGAATGTTGTCTTCCAATGGGGTTTGGGTGAAGTGGTTGTCGACAGCTTCAGCACCCTTCAAGAAAGCCTCAAAGTTGTCATAGCCAATGTACAAGGCAACAGACAAACCAATAGCCGACCAGACAGAGTAACGACCACCGACCCAACTTTCGAAACCAAACATGTTTTTGGTGTCAATACCGAACTTGGCAACTTCGGTTTCGTTAGTGGACAAAGCAGCAAAATGCTTAGCAATGTGAGATGGATCATTACCTGTCTTCGACAAGAACCAGTTCTTAGCAGTGTTAGCGTTAGTGATAGTTTCAGCGGTAGTGAAAGTCTTGGAAGCAATCAAAAACAAAGTAGTTTCTGGGTCAACAACCTTCAAGGTTTCAGCAATGTGAGTACCGTCAATGTTGGAAACGAAGTGGACATCCAAGACACCAGCGTAGTGCTTCAAAGCCTCGGTGACCATGACTGGACCTAAATCGGAACCACCAATACCGATGTTGACAACATCGGTGATCTTCTTACCGGTATAACCCTTCCATTCACCAGAACGAACTTGTTCAGAGAACTCCTTCATGTGCTTCAAGACAGAGTCGACTTCTGGGGCAACGTTGACACCATCAACGTACATTGGCTTGTTAGCTCTGTTTCTCAATGCGACGTGGTAGACAGCACGATCTTCAGTGGAGTTGATGTGTTCACCTTTGAACATAGCATCTCTCAAACCGGTGACGTTAGCCTCCTTGGCCAGTTCAATCAATGCAGCAATGATTTCATCGTTGACCAAGTTCTTTGAGTAGTCGAACAAGATTTTGGAACCATCATAGTTGGTGAAAGTCTTGTTCAATTTTTCAAAACGCTTGGCATCTTTTTGGAATTCTTGCTTGACAGACAAAGTCTTACCTTGAGATTCATAAATTTTTTGCAACTTAGACCAGGCTGGCAATTCAGTGGCCAGTTTGAAGTTAGTGAATGAGTTATTGGACATTTTTAGGCTGGTATCTTGATTCTAAATCGATTTTGCAAGACTAGAGGAATATGTATTAAAATTCACTGAATGCAAGTAAAATATTAAGTAAAAGAAAGCATTGATTATGAAGAAAGGACCTTTTTAAGATATGAGAACAATGAGAAAAGGAAAAATGGGACGAAACAAATAGGGAAAATTCCGTCTGTAAAACCAATTGTAGTAACAAAAAACGCTCATTTCAATAGCAAGAAAATAGAATACCGTCAATGGAAATATATAGACACGGGACATTATAACAACGTGCAGATGGTGATGATTGCAAACCCAAAAAATTACCAGCTTCCTGTAATTCCAGGTTGAGCGCGTGGCTTCCTATAATCCAATACACCCACACCCACCCAGATCGTGATTTTTGTTACCATCCCTGTTCTTGCCTCATTGACATATTTTTCTGACGGTGACAGAACGTGGCCTTGCACACTCTTTTTTAATGTTACGCTGGCACAACATAGTTCAACGAAAAACGAATTAAGTTCTTACTTCCGTGGTAATCAGAAAACGATATTCCAATGAGAGATATAAGCGTAAGGTAGCATGTCCCATGGCAAAATTCTCTTTGCTTTCGCAGCGGGGCCGAAGTCTTACTCGCCTCTAACCCCACGTAGAACAAGTGCTGAGAATAAAATAGTCTTGGCGTAGTATGCCTTCTTCAGTAATATTTTTTCTTTTGAAAGTACTACCCACATCCGAACATTGCCACTTACATAGCGATGCAAATAGCCGCCAGGAAATGCCGCACGTTATCCACTAAGAATAGTCAACATTGCATAGCATCCAAATACGTGAAAGCGGACCGATCTTGAGCGAAATGTTTAGTACCGTTGATGCGTAGAAGTAGTGCCCTGAAATACATAGCGGTGTATTATTTAGCATTAACATGCAAAAAAAAAATAACGGAGGCACCAATGGAAGTGGTGTCGCTACATTAGTTTTTAACTCAGTCAGAAAACTGAATTTAGTTGATATGGGACCGCTCCAAAGTAGGAGAATACTAGATCAAGTAAAGCAACCGCACTAGTGCCTTTTTCAAACAAGGTGGTTTGATGAGGAGGCTTTCTACAATCCTAGAAATATAAGACATCTGTCAGATTAGCCGCCGTTCATATGGTTTCAAAAGGTTGCGAATGGAGACAAACGTTCCTCGTCCCAAATAAGCCAGACGGAACAGGACAATAAAGGTGATAATGTAATCCATGACTTCCTCTATTTTAGGCGGGACTTTTAGCATCCTCTAAATATTTTCAACCCATACATGTCATAAGCATCGGTGAACATCTTTAATAGTATCGACAACTTGGCTCACGTACTTCTCACCGTCAAGTGCGATTTCCGGGTCATGCAATACCTCGTCTGGTTCTTGATCTTTATTCGTGGCAGAATTATGCTGATCCTTATGAGGAGAGCTCCTCAGCTTGGCATACTTTAGTCGCTGATTTCTTTCCCTCATTAATCGCAGTAGTTGAGCGTGCGACTTGCGCATTTGCGTGAGATTGCTCTCAAAATCTCGTGGGAACCCGTCGTTGACGATAGGTTCTTTCGCCATCTTCTTCACATCATCCAGTGTATCGATTTCAGACCATGATACGTCTTGCGTCTCCGTAGGTGCCAGGTTTGAGTGCATCGTTATACGGCTACCATTTACGCTTCTTTCGTATGCAGTATTACCCCTACTAATGCTGGTCGTTAAGGGGTTTAGTGCTGGAGGCGTGGTTAGGTTTTTGGTCGGAAGTGCGTTGGAACTGCCCATTATAGAAGCAGTGGAATCTGAAGATCCCTTTCTTTTATCTTTGTCGCTCTTTGCCTTTAATTGAACCAGCTGAGGGTTTCCTTCCTGGCTACTAGATTTCCTTCTGTTGGTGGAATCCGCGTCGCTTACTTTCACCTGGACTGGTGGGGTTTGCTTCACTCCCATTATTTGTCTTCGTTCGTGCCAGCAACATACGTTTCATCTTATTTCTCTGGAAGGTTTTTACAACAACCAGTTACATTTTTCATTTTTCTGTTCTTCGCCTTTCTTGTTTTGGCGCCGATGACTGAGCGAAAAAAAAAGGCTAAAGAAGACGCTATGATAACCGCCGAGCAGGTCAAGTACGATGTCGAAAAAGCATCTAATAGTTACATATCGGATTAGGTTATACTTATTACATATCACTTCCATGCTGTTATTTTTTTCAGTGTGAATTATGGCCTGAAAGCACCTCCTGCAAGGGCTAAATTGCTTCTGCTGAACTTGACCTTAAAAACAGGGGTCTTTTTGGTGTAGAACGACGCTACTAAATCGCTTGTAGGTATTACTGTTCTTCTGCGACCATATTCTTTTATATCTTGGTTTATAGATGCAGTAACGTCACCCAAGTATCCAATAAATGGCTCATCTGGTTCTGCGCTTGGCTCAGTAGTGGCCTTTTTCAAATCCCATACACGGACTGTGTGATCGGCACCTCCACTAATAAGTACGTTTCCCTCTTTGCTATATGATAAGGAATAAATGGCATTCTTACCATGGCCACGCATTTGTTTCAACCTTTTGCCGGTACCAATATCCCATACATTAATAATACCATCTTCGCTACCAGTGGACAACCACCTACCATCTGGACAAACAGCAATAGAAATGACGGGCGCAGTATGTCCAAGAAATAACCTAACCGAGTCGCCTGTAGAAACGTCCCACATTCGACACGTCTTATCGCTGGATCCTGTAAACACATAGCAACCGTTCGGATGAAATGACACACAATCAACATCATTTAAATGTCCTGCAAATATTCTTAATGGATATATGTGATCGCATGACCATAACCTTGCGGTTTGGTCGTGCGATGCAGTGGCGAAATAATGGCCTAGCGGGGAGAAACTCACATCCCACACAGGGTGATTATGGCCCTTATAACTTACTAGCGCGGTGTGAGTATCCATGGACCATAGCCTGACGGTTTTATCTTCAGAACCAGAAAGTAAATACTTATTATCCGGACTGAAACTTGTTGAATATACTGTACCACTGTGCCCCACCAAAGTTTTACACGTTGGGTCTTCATCCTTGTCGTTGTTATTTAACGCGATGTTAGGATTATTAAGTGATGAGCCGTCGAGTGACCAGATCTTGATATAACTGTCTTGAAAGCCAGCAGCCGCTATCCTACAATCATCACTGAAATCTAAACATGACATGTCTTTATTTGTGTTTTGGAATGTATACATGCACACGCTTGGTAAGGCCAACTGTAAATTATCTAGTTTGATGGCATCACGAGATTCCTTGACCTTCTGAATCTCCAACTTCAAATCTAGTGCCGTCTTTGGTGGTAAAGGTAAAATATCACGTGCTGGCGAAGATAAATTGCTGTCTTTTTTTTCACCATCCACCTTCAATTCGCTCTCTTTTTTTTCCTCATCTTTGGCGATTTTATCTTTAATTTTGTCTTTATCATCGTCGCCAGTATTATCCTTAAATTTTTCGTTATTCATAGCTTTATATTCTTGCAATAAGGTTCTATTGTTGGCTCCACTGTAATTGTCACCTGCAGTTTGTTGATTTAGTTGTTTCTCTTGATCGTCCTTAATTTTCAATTCAGTTTCAATCTCCTTAACAAACTCCTCGTCTTTTGGGAAAGGTCCCAGCTTGACAGGAACAGAATTCATTTCTAAATTTTGTTTCCCATTTCCGTTTTCACTATCACTGAGAACTTTTATTCCATCAGCCAATTTTTCCCTTGCGGTTACTGATTCTACAATATTTGGATCTAGGTGCTGATTTATTACACTAATTATTAATGAACCTCCAATACTCTCATTTTCATTCAAAAAATATAAGAGAAGATTTAAAGTGGTTTTTGACATAGTAATTCTGTACTTGTGAGACTGGAAAGCACTTGCGACCTCATTTTCCTTGATGTGATCTATAGAATTGACACTGAAAAGTCTATTAATTTCTGAGCCATGGAAGTCCTTAAAATCGGGAGAAAATCTATCAAAGAAACGACGGGCGTAAACAGGATTTTTGGCCACCAAATTTAAAAATAAATAAATGAATATTGGGTACATGATGTAGCTTAGTTCCGGCTTGTAAATTTCCAGCGACGAATCTACCCAGTTTTTCAACATTGAATATGCACGTATATAATTTTCAGGTGCGTTAAGCCCTTCTAGTCGCCCGCTAGATACTATACCACCTTCTGCATCTCTCTTGGATGACAAATTAGTTGGATTGCTTATGGGCTTAGCTGTCTTCCCGGGGTTCGGAGGAATTGATGATTGTTCAGGAAATTTACCTGTTTTAGTATTTGCTGGTGATTGTTTGTTTTGAGGTGTTAGTGTACGTCCACTCTCGGCTCTCAGCATGGCCTCTGTACGGTGGTATCCCTTTTTATTCAGGTACTCTAGGACAATTCTATTCAAGTCTGATGCCGAAAACGGACCATTGGACCTCCCCTGCTGTTGAGACTGGCCTTGACTCTGTTGCTGTGGCTGCTGGCCGGAATTGGCGCCAGCAGCATTATTAGTTCGTTGATTCTTTACTGGTTGTGGCTGATGCGTGCCATTTTGATTCTGATTCGTGCTT
>LPNX011001869.1:142151-177702 GCA_001517045.1 Pseudotsuga menziesii | reverse complement strand
ATTTTGAAATGTCAATGTTGGGTGAACTGACATTCTTCCTTGGATTACAAGTTTCTAAAAGAAAAAGGGATCTTCATCTCTCAAACCAAATATATCAAATACATGTAGAAAAAGTTTAAAATGGAAGACTCAAAACCAATTAGTACTCCTATGGTCATGGGCTGTAAATAAAGCAAGAATGATGAGTCTTTTGAAGTATATCATACCATGCATAGGTTAATGACTGGTAGTTTTCTACATGTAACAACTTCAATACCATATGTGATGTAGTCTGTAGGCTTGGTTACCAAATTCCAATCAGACCCCAAAGAAACACATGTGGGAGCAGTAAAAATAATCTTTAGATATCTGAAAGGAACCTTGGAGTATGGTTTATGGTATCCAAAAGAAAATGACTTCTCTATAAAGGCATTTACTGATGCATATTGGGCAGGAAGTATTGATGATAGAAAGATCACTAGTGGAGCAACATTTTACCTAGGAAATTGCTTGCTATCATGGCTAAGCAAAAAGTTGTCCTCCATTTCATTGTCGACAACAAAAGTTGAGTATATTATTGTTACATCATGTTGTACTCAAGTCATCTGGATGAAACAAATATTAGAATATCTACTTGTGAAATATGAGGATCCAATTGTGATACAGTGTGATAATACGAGTGCCATAAACATATCCAAAAATCTAGTTATGCACTCCAAGACCAAGCACATTCCAATAAAATATCATTTTTTAAGAGAACAATTGTCACAAAATGTTGTTAAATTGGAGTATGTTGATACAAATGAACAATTTACAGACATTTTTATGAAACCACTGAATCGAGGGTCCTTTTCCTATCTCAGACACAAGTTGGGGGTTATCCCTCTTACTTAGGATAAAACTGGAAACTATACCCTGTCATAAAAGGTGAATACCGTCGACAACGGGGATAAATGATGACAGGGGGAGTTTTAAGATCCTTTGTCATTAATGTCAAAGGAGGAGAAAATTAGAGAGTGGTTGTCATCAATGACAAAGCAAAAGAATGATGGGTATGATTGTCATTGATGTCAAAGAAGTTCATTAATAACAAAGAAAAATAATAACAAGTCGGTCATCACCATATTTAGTTGAAAGTGTCGAAGGTTGGTGTCGACCTCTTGTATTGTGGTCGGGTCTTTGTAATTCAATAATCGACTTCTTGTCTACTTATTGTCGATCATCGTCAGTCGAATTCCACTGCTTGTCGACCATTGTCAGCGGAGTCGAAGTCGCAGATGAAATTTGAATTATCATTCATAACCAGAGTGACGAGTCAGAGTCAAAAAGTCAGAATCAAAGTTTGACATTGGAATTAGCAAGTCGGAGTCGACACAGTCTAGTTCAACATTGAATCACCAAGTCAGAATCATAGTTCGACATTAGAATCGATAAGTCAGAATCGATAAAGTTCAGGAAGTCGGAGTAGACGGAGTCTAGTTTGTTATTGAATAAGCAAGTCAGAATCATAGTTCGACATCATAATCGATAAGTCAAAATTGACAAAGTTCAGCTCGACATTGGAATTGACAAAATCGAAGCGATGGAATCATAAATGTTGGAATACACAGTGTATTTGCAAGGTTGATACTCGACATTGGAATCAATCAGTCAGACTCATAATTGAAAATATTGACATATTGTAAATCAAATAATAAAATAAGTCGAAAGGTAACATGCCTGAGTCGATATTATGAAGTCAAATATTTCATAATCATATGGTTAAACTTGTATATCCTGTTTATTTTCTATTATGTGAGATGTAATTTCAGTCCAATTAATCTACTTTGGTTATTTGTATACATCTAAACTTAAAATAATTTATTTCTTTCTACTTAGCTAGCAGCACAATGGAAGAGAGTTGCAGAAATGTAGAATGGAAATCAGACCAATCCAGTTTTGCAAAAAATGTTGAAGGAAACAATTTGAATTTAAGACACACGGGAAACATAGGCAAATCTCCAAGGAATTCACTTTGATGTATAAACTCTAGAGTGGATTTTCTAGGGAATGAAATATAGTGGAGTAGTGAGCAAAACGTTTTTGTAAACAACGATATAGCCTTGTATACATTTCAGCGTCTTTGAAATTGTAGTGTTAATGTTGGAGATAACAACGATATAGCCTTGTATACATTTCAGCGTCTTTGAAATTGTAGTGTTAATGTTGGAGATAATGAAGAGACGGATTTGAAATTGTGATGTTAATGTTGGAGATAAGAGACATAATTGTTAATGTGAAATCCTCGTTGGGAATGAATACAATAAGAATCCAAGATACAATAATCCAAGCTGGAATGGAAATGGGTTATGTTCATCTCCAGGCAGCTTTTTCATTAGTTTGGCCAGACATAGAACAAACTTAAGCTTTCCAAGATATGTTCAGCTCATGAATGGTATCATCCATAGAATTTATGATGACATACTCATACTTTTGAAGAAACGCAGAGTTACTGTAGGCAGATTACGAGCATTCCTGGAAAATAGAGCCAACACGACATTTTTATTTGAGTTAATTTTTATTATAGCCAAAAATTTCAGATAATGATTAATGATCAACAATAAGTAATTTTATTGATGCATCAACAATAGTAAAGATGTATATAGTAAAGATGTATATGCTAAGAAGATTGGAAAAAGTTCATGACAGATCCTAGATAAGAATCCAGTTATAACAGTTTAATGATAATTTGAGATTTTGGAACTAATTGGGTAGGCATATTTGATGCACCACATGATTTCTTTCAGCCATTTCTTATCGAGATACTTATGTGTTGTAAGGTAATCACTTCCGCTTCCCACCACCAAAAGAAGAAAATAGCAAATCTCAATCCTCTTACTCTCATCACTTGGTGATGATGCCGAGTAGCAAGCATACAAAACATGTGGGGTTTCATTTTTCCGTACAAAACCCAAGAAGTTCTAAAGATCCAAGAAATATAAAAGATGAGAAAGCAAGAAATGAAAGAAACCAGATTTTAATGATTCAACATGACCCAACATCTAAGAACGCTTGAGTTGCACCAGCAGTTGATTACCCCATTCTTCAATAAAGGTCGTTAAGGTTTTAGAGGGGGGCGAGTAAATGCGCTAACAGAATTCAAAAGAAAAAAAAGCAAGAACCTCTGGTTGTGGGGTTCAAGCGATGGGGAATGAAAATGAAGCTCCAGTGACGGTCAATCCGACATACTCGCCATCGTTCTAAGCAAAGTGGAGATCGATTTCGCAGGGTTTTCGGACTGAGTCTGGTTCACAGCGGACGCTGAAAGGGAGCTGGGAGCAACGTGGGGAGCGTGGAAGAGTCACCAACCAGCGGGGTGGTGAGTAAATGCGAGGGGAAGACATCGAGGTGGCGACGACGGTCACGACCTATCTTCAGGGATCAGAGGAAGGATCATGTGGACCCGGTGAATGAGACTCACCCGGTAAATGGACGGACCCGGACGGCCCTAACGTTAACGGCCCAAGTTAACGGAGAGCGTTAGACTACTCCAATATTCAAAACACAAACAGTTAATTAAAATTCAAAACTTCCAAAATCCCACAAGGATCGATTTTTAAAAGTACTTTTAACATTAACTCATATAATAAAAAAATACAAAAACCAGAACAGGTAACCAGTTTTATCCAGCGGCTTATGAGTTGGCCTCGAAATTATTTCCCCACAACCAAAAGTAATTGGTAATAATAGCCCAAGCGGAAAGAAAATACAAAATTTTCTAAGCCCAGACACACTCTCTCTGTGTCTATGCAAATTAATTTATGTAAAAAAGAAAAAATAAAATCCTAAATCTAAATTAAAATGATAATGAACTAATCATATCAATCAATGGAAATGAGTACTCTGTGCAGTGCTCATATAATTCGGGGACAGATTAATGGTATTTCATATAGCTTTTTTCCACCCACTCTAGCGTCTGATTTTGCCTGGAGTCCAAATCATCCACTACAGAGCAAGAAGTAGTAGCAATAGCAGAAGGGTGTTGTGAATAAAAGTAGCGACAAAGACGCTTTGATCCTGTCGCTCTTGACGAGGCCATCTGTTTGTGATAATGATAATCAGCCACACCAATCTCCTCCTCCCTGTTCTTAAACCCTAGCAAAAGGGTTTTGTCAATAGAAGGTATGACAAAGGAGGCTTTGGTCCTGTCGGTCTTGACGAACCCATCTATTTGGGAAAATGATAATCAGCCACACCCATCTCTTCCTCCCCGTTCCTAAACCCTAGAACAGGAGTCCCGTCTATAGAAAATCTGAAACAAAACCTAAATATAGGAATACACTGCAATCTATTGAATGAATGAATGCAGAGATGGAGATTGCATAATAAGCAGTGACTGTGCTGCAGAGTTTCTAGATACCAATCTACTTTGCATGTCAATTTTGGTAAACAGATAACCATTTTTGGATTGAAACCCAGAACCCATCAAAGGAAGCGCAAGGTTAGCTAGACTTGATTGAGAGAGAGGGGCATACCTTGTAGAATAACTGTACAGTAATTGCTAACGAAGATGAAATCAGATCAGATCTGAGAAGAGCACAGCAAAACGAATATATATAGCAGTAAAAATGCCAGGAGGAAAAGATATAGCTGTGAAAGTGCCCTCGTTGTTTTCTAAACAAGTATAACTCTTACAGCTATATCTTTTCCTTCTTGCAGTTTACCGATGAACACCGATCCAGCGATCTCTTTATGCTCAATCTTCGTATTCAACATGCTTTCACTTGGCCTCTGATATCCTGTAACCACTCTTTTTATGCACAGCATCTTGCTGCTCAAATAGAAACTTAGATCTACACAATTGAGCTCCCCGGACGGTGAAGGGCAACCGCCCCCGCTTTATGACACTCCGGATAAGTGAAGAGTGTAAACCCCGGTTTATGACACTCCGGATAAGTGAAGAGTGTGAGCTATATTCTTTTCACCGCCAATCCATACCCACCCCATATCACTCCTACCCCCTATCTTCCATTGAAACGTGGAAGATACAAAATTCCACACTGAAGATGTAGGGTTCCACACGGAATGTATGGAGTGGGTGTGAAAACAGGTCCAACCTACCCAAGTCCGAAGATAGCAACTTAATCGTGGTGAAGTGTAATTTTTTTAAATGTGGTTTATCATTTAACAAAATGGTTATTTCATTAAAAATATCAACATTGGATGAATCAAGGTATGCCTATTTTAGAACATCAACACATTTATTACAAAACAGCTTTATAAGATAATATCAAGCATTACATAGGGGCTTACAAGAACATCATGTCACGCAAATTAAATCTAGTTGGTGGAGGGCTAACAACCAGCGTAGATCCAAATCCGAGGCTTTATCAAGCCTCAAATCTCTCGAGGTGCAAACCTTTTCTTAGGTATCCATTGATTTGATTCAAACCAAAAGACACATCTTTTTATTTAAGGTCAACATATAATATTTTTATTATTAATATTTAATATTATTTATGGCCGACATGTAATATTTTTTATTATTTTTTATTTTGTTAGGAACGAACATTGCATCATTTCTCCACACATGGTTTTAAAACCATATGCAAGGCCCTCCTACAACCATGGGTTGTTTCGGAGGCTTTGCACATGGTCTTAAAACCATTTGCAAGGCCCTCTTAAACCACGTACAATAAAACCATGGGTTGTTTAGGAGGCCTTGCACACGGTTTAAAAACCATGTGCACAGCCTCCTAAACCATGTACAATAAAACCATGGGTAAACCATGGGTTGTTTAGAATGCCTTGCACATGGTAAAACCATGGGTTGTTTAGAATGCCTTGCACATGGTGCAAGGCCAACATTTTTTTGCGAATATTTCAATTTTGTGTTTTTTTCTTGACCCACATATTTTATTTACGGATAATTAATTTTATTTATTTTTATTGTTTTTGTTAGGTAGGAAGATTACAACATCTCCTCCATATTAGATTGTTTTTGTGGCCTACATTTATTTTGGCCTATTAGAAAATTTATTTTTTATTAATAAAAATAACTTTACGAAAGTGATATTATTTTTTATTTTGTGTTACAAAATCTCTGGCATAATATTCACTATCACTATTATTTTTTGCCGACATGTTACAAACATTACAAGATCTCTTCCATAATATTCATTATCACTATTAATTTTTGTCGACATGTTACAAACGTTACATCACGTTACAAGATCTCTCTCATAATATTCACTATCACTATTTTTTTTTTGCCGACATGTTACAAATGTTACTAACGTTACATCACGTTACAAGATCTCCCCCATACTGGGTTGTAGAGCGCCTCTCGACCCAATCATTCCCAATGGACAAGTGTGTTGTTTAATTAGGTAGCAAATACACTTAATAATTCTTTTTTTAAGAATAACCCTTTATGATACTTTCTTTTTTCTTCTTCTATTCTCTAAATCCATGACTCCCTCCCACGATTGAAGGATGGGTATATAACTTGGGGTTAAACTAGTTTAAATTTGGAGAAGTGGTAGCATCCATCCTCAACCCTCACCATACCCTTTATGATACTTCAATTTTGAGATGGACATAATTTTAATTTTTTTAACAATAATAACATAGAGAATGAAATTTTGTATTTTTGCATATTACAAAGGGTGTAAGCTAAACTCTGGACCATTTGCACCTAAAATCCGGCAAGTTTTTTGGTCAAAATCCCGGGGTTTAGCTGCACAATATTAAACAAAACATACCTCATGGGGTTTAGCTTCTTTCCTACACCTTGCAAACGCTTCTTGTTGAGATGTACCCACACCATCTCCTGTATAAAACTTGTGTGAAACTGTGTGTTAAGCCTCTTAACATACCTTTGTTAAGCCTTCAACAACTTTTCTTCCACTTGCAAATGGGTCTACCAGATTCTTTCCATAATCTTCTTGGCTCTACATTGTTCATCATCATGTTCAATTGTTTTGAATGCAATAGATTTGACAAGGGGAACATCAAAAGGAGTCCAGGTAAAAATCTCAAACAAGTACTAAAAGGTGAAATATTACTCAAGTTATGAATAAGCCAATTGTAGCAATGTTGAATATAGAAAAGGATTTCGTCCCAAGTCCTTGAACGTCTCTAGTTGAAACCCCTTTCACCTTGAGGCCATCATTCCTCTAGTCTCTTTCCTACAGTGTCAGGACGTTCAAGGATTCATCCTGAGAGAGAGAGAGAGATACCCCTACCTTGCACTCTGCTCCTTAAAGGCCCTTGCAGATTACCACACTAACCATGCACAGTGTTGGTTTTCAAAGACCTCTTGGCTACTCCAGTCGATGACCATCTCCTCAGCATGCCTTCCCCACATTAGGTAATCTCTCTAAATGCAACATGCCCTCTCTTGTTGACTAATCAGGACCTAAATCGCACCATCAAAGAGGACATCTACAGAGTGTACATCCAACTCACTTGGACCTCAATTAAGGAGAGCCTAGGCCTAAAGATGTCTTTTTGCCTAAAACACTTATTTGAGTTGTAAGATGGCATCATTGTCTATCGCCCATGCACATATAGACATTGGATGCATTCACTTAGGATACCTCTGGGCCAACTCCGATCCTACAATCAGGATCCATGTTCCCAGGTAAAGGTTTTGAGTTCTGGGTTCTGAGTATTTCTTCTCACCTAAGCATTTTCACAGGTGAGTGCCTGTTCACATAGCAGTCTAGCGTCTATCCCCTTTTATTTGGGTAGCTCAGACTCTGGGGATTAACCATAGAGGTGTTGTTTATCGATCCATAGCTACACTATAAGGCCAATAATGATCGAGCAACGTCCTGTACAGTAGGTCCTCTAGTAATCATATTAGAGCAATGAGAACTGCAAGTTTGGCCATAGGAATAGAGCCGTGGATTTTACAACTTTTTGGTCTCGCAGAATCAGTTGTGCAGGGGTGGGGGGAGTTCTTGGATCGAACATGTGGAATCAAATAAACTAAAGGGCTGAAGCTTAAAGGTTAAAGATGTGTATCCTCCTGCAGCCCCTTCTAGAGAACAAATGAACCAAAGGATTTAAATGATTCAGGTATTCTCCCCTGGGCCGCCTATAGGGTGCACGATGTCTTTAGCAACGCCAGGCAACATCCTGTACTGTAGGTCCTATAGTAATCATATTAGAGTTTAGAGACATCCCAAGCTCAATGAGCACTGCAAGTTTGGCAATAGGAATAGAGGAGTGGAGTTTACTCCTTTTTGGCCTCGCAGAATCAGCTGCGCAGTGAGGGATTTCTTGGACCGAACATCTGTAAACAAATGAACTAAAGGGCTGAAGCCTAAAGGTAAAAGATGGGTATGCTCCCTCAGCCCGTTCTGAAAAATCAATTAACCAACGGGTTTTAAGGATTCAGGTATACCGTGTTCTCACCCAAGCCGCCTATATGGTGGCCTTAATTTGCCTTCCAAATTTTTTCAATAATTTAATACTTTGTCGCTTTGGAGATAAAAATGATCAGAGGAAAAGTGGGAGATGACAATAGTTACCCGATAGTAAGTTAGAAACTCGAACTTGTTTCCAGGCAGGAGGAAGAAGAAAATGATGTGGTTCGACGTTAACTGCCTAAGATTAAATTAGAATGCATTAATTAAAAATTGCAGCTAAATATCGAAGATCTTTAAAAGCTTACGGAGAATGAAGTTCCGAGGCATACACATGTTCCCTTGAAATCTGTAACCTCCATTTTATTGTATTTTTACGGCACTATGCAAAATAAGCTATTCAAAAATATACCCACAAACTTAAAACAGAAACAGAAAAGAGAAGCCATAACTAAAAATTGTATAAATAGACGTTGAAGTGATTGTAAGGCTCTCTCCTAAACTCGATCTTGATGCTGCTGCCGCCTTTCTGTTTCACGAGGAAAGAACTGTTCTTTTTCACGATCTTCCATAATAGCTGCCCTTGCAGGGTTGTCATCCTCTGTGCAAGTTACACAAGTTAAACACCCTATCTCTATGCCTCAATTAAAAGACAAAAATTGAAACAAAGAAAAATGGAACCCTTTTTAAATGAAAGTGGAAAACAGGATACCTTGAATTTCGTATTTTGTATACCATCTTAATTAATTGAATTTGAGGCGACATAATTTCTGAGTATAGATTTCGGCGGAAAAACACATCTGCTCATCGTTTTTCCTGCGCAATGGATTCTCAAGACATCCTCTTCAATTAAAGGCATAAGAATACTGTGAACACGGGCCCTTTAAGCACTTGTCACGAAATCAGCGAAGAGGATCAGCTCTCATTGGCAGATCAACGATATGAAACACCGAATTTTCCACTTCCTTGAGTTTATTTACCCTTCCAAGAAGGTTGCCACTAAAAGAAACTTTAGGTCAAAAACCCTAGTTGTTATTCGATGAAGATATATTAGGGTTTATAAACTATTGGGAGACCTAATCTCATGAGTGACGACTCCGTGGTATCTTTTATTGGTGGGATATTGTGATTTATAAAAGACTTGTAAGATTTAGGTAATCCTGGCGTAATGGTTTTTATTGTTACAGAAAGATATTTGTATTTTTATGTCTGTGCAAGGGGGCATATATGAACGCCTTGCAAGAATAGTTATGTCGCCTACCCATTTAAATTTTATTTTGTTTTTTTATAAGGTTTTGTATTGTTTTTTATTTAGTTTATTTTTTAAATTAATTTTTTTTATATGTGATTGGGTATTACAAAGGGAGTAAGCTATCTACCCGACGATTTGCACTGGGTCCACTTGACACCGTCGAGTAGATAGCCTACTCTGTTACCCAATGAGACTGAAACTTAAAAACATTTTCAATAATTTTTAGGTTGAGCCTCCTTGCAAGTTAGAGGCAACAACCAATTCAAGAGTTGTGCATTGCATGCCATGAAGGGACCCCAGCTTGTCTGGGAAATGAAAATGAAGGATATTTATCAAGATGACTCCCGCAATATCAGATTTTGATGGAGAGGAGTATCGAACTGTTGAATTCATTCTACCAGTTCATAGCTTTTTGGTGATAGCGTGATAATACACTGAATTGATAAAAGACCAATTCAAAAACAAAGATGGTTGAACCATTTGAACACGCCGTTGCCAAGAATTCATGGAGAGAATTAAACTCGTTAATATTTAAATTTTATTGCTTCGAAGAAGTGCATTTTACAATCAAGTAGATTCTTTTTTTTTCTTGGTCTCTTTTTAAAAATTGATTTCTCTACCATAAAAACTGCCTTTTAAAATGGATATATATTGGTTAGTAACAATGATAATTAAAAATAAAAAACACCAGTCATATATAAAGTTGTTGAGTATATTTAATAGTTCACAACATAACCAAAGCTGCAGAAAAATTGCCATGCAATGAGGCATATTAGCCTTTTGAGCATTTACTGTGTAGAAATTGGATTCACCAGATAATTTCAGAACATAACCAAAGCTACAAAAAAATTGCCATGCAAGTAGGCATATTAGCCTTTCGAGCATTTTCTATATAGAAATTCAATGATCACCATATAATTGCTAGGAAACAAATGAATGAATTGGTAGTTTCCTACAAGTTGCAAGGCTTGGCATGGAAGGGATTGGAGATTTGTTGTGAGCAGCTTCATTTTTTTCAATCCGTTGTTGCATGTAACTTGCAAGGAGGCTGGACTTAGAAGTTATTGAAAATGTTTCTAAGTCTGGGTGTGCGTCAGGTGGGCTCGGTGCAAATCGTCGGGTAGATAGCTTACTCCATTATAGAGTGGATGTCAACATTGGAGTGTGTGCCAATAGAGGTGGCAGTATGTTGATGTGGTCCTTCACATATGCATTAGTTCATCTGAATATGTGTAATGTTTGTGGCTCAAAGTCGAACTTAGTAAATTGAGGGGTATTAAATATGTTTTATGTATTTATTGTACCTACCGCATTGTATAATAGTAATTGATATTTGGTTAACTCATATTAGTTCATACGTTGACCAATAAATTTATTACAATTCTACTAAGTTTTAGATTAGAAATCATTTATTTATTTAAAATAAAAAACTATTTATATCTCATGCAATTGGCTGAAAGTTTAGGGTGTTATTGCGGAACCGACGACGGCCTCCTTGGTTTTTGAAAAAACTTATTAACTAGCAATTGCCCCTAAAAGGTGCAATAATACGTCGATAGGTTATTGTTGAAGGGTGAAATGGTTGAAAAAGAGAAACTAAAATTGAATTGGTCTTTTGAGAAAAAAACCCCAAACAATACATGGACTAAAGTTTTCCCATGGTGTAGACCTATCATTATAGTTTAATTACCATCACAAATCAATTACCTCTTTTGTAGGAAAGACCAAGGAAGGTTCAACTTTAAATTTATCCCTTTCAAGATATCACAAATTGACACTTGAATATTAAATGTACATGAAGTTAGCAACGAACTAAACACAATTAACATTTTTATTATGTACTCATCACTACATAAGCAGGCTAGGCACTACATAAGCAAGATAGACACCTCTAACAAAGTCTGATGGTTTCCTTGATTCATTGATCAAGACACCAATAGTATATGATCCCTATTATTAATTAGCATGAATGATGAGGCCTAAATATAATGAAAATATTTTACCACTATTAGTATCAATTTGTTATTTGATAGAGACAAATAATGATGAAGGACAAATAAATGTTTAAAATTTGCAGTCTCAAACACTTTTTCAAAAGAAAGGAACTTCATATGCATTATACTAAGAGTTTATAAGTATTTTACAAACCCCTTTATTGCAATCATTATATGAATATTGTAATATTATAAGTATTAATTGATTACAATATAGAATCTGCCTTATTTATACAATATGTGGATTTCTACATTATAAATAATTGAAACGAAACAATTTCAAGGTAACACATCCATAAGACTGCTTGCTTGTTTCTAGCTACCACAACAAAATTATAAGTGAAATAGGGAAGGGAATTTTCACAAGGTTACATGAATCGATTCCAAAAATTTCACTATCATATTGACAACACATTTTCCTCTTTGATGTATGTACACATATATTAACGAAGGGATCCAACTGTTATAAACAAACTCAATTCATATTATGAACACATGCAGTTGATGAACTCTTGGCTACTCCCACATGCAGTTGACGAACTCTTGGCTACTCAAAACATGTGCTCTTGATATGGTATAATGAAATATTTGATAGTCTAAAAGGTCCTAATGAAAATTGGTCAAGGTGAAAATTTTCCCCTACAATATGGGAAATCTTGATTGTTATTCAACCACATAAGCATGCAATATGAGTGAAACTTATGGACACATGGAGAATGGATAAGTATTTAATTCAATTTAAAGGAATCTAATCCCATAACATAATCCTCAAGGCAATCCAAGCACACAATACAATCATCCTCTTCCAATTCTTTTGATTTTATCTTCATCCAAGATTCTCATGTGTTTTGTTTCAAGTGTATATACCTCTTTTATTAGAAGACCGATACATTCTTTACTCGTCGCTACATAAACAAGCTAGACGCCTTTTGTAGCAAGGTATGATGGTTTCCTTGTTTCATTGATCAAGCCACCAACTGTATACCAATCCTTATTATTAGTCAACATGATATGACGAAGCCTAAATATAATGAAACCATTTCACCACTATTATAATCCATCCGTTATTTGATAGAGACAAATTAAATATCAAACCCAAATAAATGTTTGCAACCTACTGTCTCAAAACACTTTTTCAACAATGGCAAATAAATATATGAATCATTTTTGTTGGACTACATACGTAAGAGAATGAAATGCATACCTGATAAAATTTTAAAGTGTATGAGATAATTAGTTTTTTTGTTTATGTTAGTCCTTCTAACTCATTATGATAGTCTAGATCCATGCTTCAACATCCAACTTCATTCTATCTTCATTATAGTCTAGTTATTAAAAAAAAAATATTCCAAGTTTAGTGTAATTAGGATGTCCCTTCTTTTCATTAAGTTGGCAAGATCCCTTCTTCTCATGGAGTTGGAAATATATTCTATATATCTCATCTAAAGGGTTTTTTTTTTTTTTCAAAAACTTGTACTTGAAAATTATAATCTTCCTATTTCCTTTGGTGAGTAAGATCTCTTAGAGAATGATAGACGTCTTGATATGTTGTGTTAGCACTCCTATGGTAATGTCAGGCCATAACATCTGTTAGAATGATTGCCTTGCAAAAGCTAACACTTGGGAGGTGATATTGGGAGGTGATACATTAGATAAAAATATAAATGATAAGATGGAAAGCTACAATTGATTCTTGTAGCTTTCCATTAAAGTTGTATGACTTTTATTATTAGTTTTGAAGATGAGGTACATAGGGTGGAGGGGCCCACTCACAAATAAAAACAGTCCCATTATGGCCTGGATGTATATAGCTGGTTAGTCAACTTCCATTTTCAATTATTTTGAAGTAGGGAAAACATGGAGCTTTGTGAGTTGTTTTTTATTGTCATTTACACATCCACTGTCCTTTAAGGTAGAGCTATGAAGTAAAGTTTAGTAGTTTCAAGGAGTATCTTGTGAGCATTTCTCAAGAAATATTTCAGAATGGGATTGAATAACAAACACACGTTAGCCCAGAGGAAACATAACATAAAAACTATGAATTGGGTGCCAAAGTATATACAAATTAAATGTCAAGTGAAAAAAATGGAACTCAATCACATATATAGGAGGATGAAACAAAAATCAAAGGGAAAATATTGAATCCCCAAGATGCAATATGTCTAACATTTAGATTGCAATGGTATGGCTTCTCTCAAAGCCAAATAGCATACACAAGTAAAATAAAATAAGGTGATATATATATATATATATATAATGCAGATTTGCTACCCAAATACTTATTAAAATGTGAATTTAGGAGAAACCACACAAATGCCTTAGTAGTTCCTCGAGTTCTATAAATCAATGTACAAAGTATCAGAAAATAAAATAGCCAAAAGATGAATCACCAAATATTCTCATAGTTAATAAAGAATGTTCTTCTTATTTTTTGTAACTTCATGAGCCATTGATATTTGTGTCATACATTTATAGTATCAATACAAAATTGTAATGATGATTTACTGCCAAATGCTTACTAAAATGTCAATTTATGAGAAACCACATAAATACTTTTTCTTAATATAATGTGAATTTATGTATCTGAGTTCACCATTCAAAGAGACTATTTACCATCAACTTTGTGGTCATCCAAAATTTGTAATCCAAACAAAGTTGCAATAAATGGTTTTGTTTTTGAATTAAAAAGGCATTAACGTATCATAACATAAATTTATATAAGATAAGTCATTGATAGGATTTTGAGTAAAATAAGATTTCTATTGGCATTGATCCCATTATTGGGGTTCAGGACTTTATCACATTCCCTGCCAGGTTTAAGGAATTCTTGAAGGATTTGGATATTGTCTCACTGTCTCAGGCACGTAATTCCCTACCAGGATTACACAAGTATTGGTATACTGCTGAGGATCTTTGTGTTACTGGTGACAAGAAAATTATATGGGATTCCTTCACGAGAATCCTGGAAATTGGGGGTATTCGCCTCAATACTCAGCCTGACTCTCTGCTTTGGGATTTTAACAAGCACGATGGTACTGTTACTGCTAAACTGGTGTATGATTGTATCATCCATTACTTTTCTCCTCAGGCTGGTAGCAGTTTACTTTCAAATTTATGGACCAGTTCTCTCCCTAGGAAAATTTGTTGTTTCATTTGGTTAGCCCTGTAGAACAAGATACTTACTTGGGATAATCTCCAGAAGCGAGGATGGACTAGACCTGGGGTCTATGCTCTGCAGTAAGGCTGTTGATTGTGTATAGCACCTCTTTTACCATTGTGTAGTTTGGAAGAATGTTATCACGATCATTATGGAACAGTACAATATTTATCCTTCCTTTCAGTCTGAAGATCTCAGCACATCTTTGGACAGGTGGACTGACTGTTTCTCCAAAAACTCAACCTACTATTATCTCCCATTTCTTGCTATGTGGGTTGTTTGGAAAGCAGGAAATTCCTCTATTTTTGAAGGGAAAATTATTACTATCACCAGCATCATTCATCAGATTACTTATTTCTCACAGTTGTATTGTCCATCAGTCATTAAAGTTAAAAAGTCCAGATCCATGGGACAGGGTCCTGTCCTTAAATATTCTTGTGGCTTCTTTGATGGGGCATCTGCTAAAGGTGTTGGAGGGGTTGGCTTTTGTCTAATTTTGAGCAAGACACACTCCTTCGAGTTTGCTTTGGGGGCAGGTAATAGTACCAACACAAAAGCAGAACTGATGGGGCTCTGGGCCCTTCTGCATACAACCCAAATGATGGGGATACCCAAGCTCAGAATATATGGTGACTCTTTAGCCATCATAAATTGGGCAAACGATACAGCATCCCTTTCACCACATGATCTTCATCACTGGTGTAGGGAGACAAGAAATCTATGCTCATGCTTTCCGGAGCTGTCTTTCTGCCATATCTATCGTGAATATAACCAGCGTGTAGACAGACTCTCTAAAAAAGCTCTTTCTTTGGCTCTGGGAACAGGTTGTTACTCTGAATTTTTTGATGGCCATTTGGCCTCTCATGACAAGATTGAGCTCTTTTGAGCCAGGTGCTGGAGCTTGTACTCCTCTTCTTGATGCACCCAGTATTATTTTGTTTGGAGCAGACTCTTTTAGACTGCAGTTCTTCACTTTTGTGTTCACGATAGATATGGTTTGAGTGGTAGCCTTATTGATGGGATCTATATGTTGGAGATGTTCATGCCCCCCTTGCAGCTTGTCGTGTTGTGTATGCAGCCTGTTGTGTTGTGTGGTGATCCCCCCATGATGTAGTGGTTTAATGTTTCTATTGATCTCCCATCTTGATTGTAACCCATTTATTGGGATGGCATTTCAGATGCCCTTTGATTCTTAATGAATAACAAGGACATGCTTTTTTCTTCTGGAAAAATAAAAGATTTCCAAAATGACTAGACTAATATTGATAAATTAAGATGAATCAAAATAAATTTAAAAAAATCAAGTATTTTAACAAACTATTAATATTAAATGTTAATTTTTAATTATAAAAAATAATAAAATAATGCAAGGATAAGGAGAGGGTTAATTCTCCTTTTTCTCAAAAGAGTGAGAGAAATATTGATTAAATACCGTAAATTTGGAATAAAAAATATGGAAAACAAATATTTGAACAAACCTTATGTAATATATTAATTGTCATAAATGAAAAGAAAAGCACACATATAATATATATTAATTGTTTTTTTCAAATATTTGTCGTAAATGAAAATGAAAAAACACAAGTTTGGAGATGAGTCATAGTCACATGGAAATAAGTTTTCGTCACCATACAAAGAAGAAAACAAGGCTACCATTTTATCAAAGTTTGATTCCAACCATCTCATTTTTATAGATGCTTATATGTATGGAATTTCTCTGAAGTTTGGTTATAGTCATCTCATCTTCATAGGTATTTATATAAATGGAATTTCTATCGAGTAGAATTTGATGGAAGATTCATCAAATAACAACAATTATAAATTGACATTGGGCTTTTCTTGGCCTAAGCTAATCAAACCGATAAATCCATCCAGTTAAACTACGCCTTCCTTGGGCCTAACATCCTTCCTTTATCCAATAAATAAAATATATAAAGAAAAGATAAGTGTTCCCTTCAAGCCCACCAAGTCGAATATCTGTACACTCTGAATCCAAACCTTTGGATACACCTTTATCCACCACCCTGGGCATTTTAGCAGTTATCTTCTTAAGTGAACACACCGAGACAATACCTCTCGGCTGCCACAAAGAAGACAAGCATTATTATAGATTCATAAATAACTACAGTTAGGAAAAAGCCCATTCCAGACGCTATCATATCACTAACGCAAGAACCAAACTTGTTCTAATGCCAAAATGATGTAGCTACATGCAACACCTCTTAGAGTGCACTATATATAATGGAAGCAACATTAAATTCATAAAAAAACAATAGAATATAGACATTTCATGAGCCAAAATCAACTGCCTTTTTATTATTTGACATACTCATAACCATACATATTACATAGAGGTAATGCCTCTTTCTCCTTACCCCTCACTCTCTCCTCATCTCTCATGGCTTAAGCTACATTAGATGTCTCTCATTCAATGTAATAAAGCCCTAATTACATGAAACTTCATATATTTAAACTAAATGGTTTTGTAATGGTCATCAACGTTCAATTCTAAGTCTTTTCTTTTGGGGCTTTTCTTTTGGGGGTACCCCAATCATTTATTTAATTAGTTTCATGTAGTTAAGAATCACCTCCCCAAGTGCTAAAGGAAACCCAATCCTAGTGGTTTGAGTATTTAAAGACAAAATGAAAAAAACAAACATGTGGAGTCCATTTAAGTTTTTGTCATGCTTGGTTTAGGGCTTGGTTGCAACCCGTAAACACAATATTTTTTATGAAAATTTGTGGGAAGGTAGAAAAATACATTCTCTACAAAACATCCAAATTTGGGATCAAATCTTAAAGATTTAAGGTTGTGTTTGAAGGGTTTGATAAACATATTCATATAGTGCTTACATAATCTTAAAATAGAAGAAACAATGACACATTTAGACATAGTACACTAGATTTACCCTAGAAAACCTTAACCAAGAAAACCAACCAAACTTAGAGTTACATATCTATATTTGCATTATTAATTAACCATAATCCTATAACCAAGATTAGGTTAAAATGATAATGACTTTCATTGAGATCATATTAAAATGAGCATAAAACTATGAGTTAGTTGAGTATATCCATATTTGATAGATATTGTTTCCCTTTAAAATAAAAAAAGTGAGGTAAGTTGAAATAACATCTTAATGAAGTATAATAATGAGCACACCATGATTGACAATTTAAATATGATTTTTCACAAACACTATAATTAGAAAGGAAACATCTAAAACTAAACATCTTCAAAAGTATGTGTATATTTTTATATGCTTATATATATGTAATTGTAAATTATGAAATTAGTTTATAAAAATTAGTTTCATTCATAAATAATGAGTTATTCATTAATTATCAATATTCAATTCTTATTCTTATAAAAACATCTAAGTCTTAAAATTACTATCAAATACCTAAAAATAATAATCAAACATATATAACTTTTACATATAAGAAAGTTGTTAGATATACCCTTAAATTCCCTGATAAAGAACCAAATTTAAATTTAAAAGTAAGTTAAATAACCCTTACCTTTTCAATTATGTTATTTTCGTTGTTAAACCTGCACACAAATATCGTATGAATTTAAATTTTAATACCTTAAATCCGACCTCGTTATCGATAATACATTTAAATATTTCTCATCTCCCAACATTAATTTCGTTGTTGAAAAACACACATTTTAAAATATTTAACCGACCTTCAAGCACTAAGGCCCACGTTCAAGTTTAAATATATAATCAATACTAATTCATTTTGAAGAATAAGTTAAAATAGTTAATAAGGACATAATTTCTAACATTTTTTTTTTCAAAGAAAAAAATCGTAAATATTTTATTCACTTTCAGCAAATGGCCCTCAAAGTCCATTATACAAAATCCAACTATGAAGTTGTCATTACATAACAATATTTGCCTCAGGAGGAGCACAAAAAACCATTACCATATCCATAACTAATCCAATCTGAAAAGTAGTTATCTTCAAAATGAATCAAAACTTTTCTGAAGAAAAGATATCAAAATGCCATACACTCAAATCAGTCTGATCTATGCAGACTTTTTTCATCATTCCTGATATTCAGGTCAGATCAACTGTGAATCATAGTGAAACACAAGCAAAATAACCAGAGCAAGACAAACTGGCTGAAGTGGTCTCATAACTGAGTGATAATTCATAAGCTGATAAAAAAATCAACGGCTAATAAATTGGCCATATCCAGACCATCCAAAGAAAAAACCATTTCAACACCATATAAAAAGAGGCCAAACAGCCCGCTTATCAAGCTCTGAAATATGTTGCTAGAAGTCACCAAAGTTATGCATAAAAGCATAAAATGTCAGCCAAAGCATCATGTCTCAAGGATGGAACAGAATCAAATCTAGAATTGCCCATGTAATAAATCTCCAATAAAACCAGCAAAGAAGTCATACGAAACTGTCAGATGTAAACCAAAAGCATGTACCAAAATCAAGAAATATACAGTCCTACAAACTACATAAAACCAGCCCACAGAAACACATTAGAAAACCTGATAAGTTTCTATAATTTCTACCCCTCTCTGTTCAGAAGTACTCCAAAAACCTTCAAGTAAGCTACCACCTGCTTTAGCCAAAGAATCTGCTTTGAAGTTTCTTTCCCTATAAATGTGTTTGTAAGACACATACTCAAGACTATCAGCTAAATAATGAACATCTTGAAGAATCATGGCTAGTTCAAAATTTAGTAATCGATACTTACCAGATGCCCAATTTATAACTAACTGAGAATCCCCAAAAACTTGAATTTTATCCAAATTAAGCTTCCGAGTCAGCCTAAGGAGAAGTTTAAGTGCACATAATTCTGCAAAATTATTGGTGCCCAAACCTAAACCTGCTTTGAAAGTAATATAATGCCTATCAGATATGAACAAAATACCTCCAGCCCCACAAATCATTGGATCCCCAGCTGCAGATCCATCAAAATAACCCCATGCATAAGTTTGATCAATTTCTTCCACAAAAATTGATCTGATAGAGACCACAGATAAGGTCTGTGGTAAATTCTTCATCAAACCCAAGCTATAGCTTGATACCTGTGCAGGAGATGAGTCAAGATCCTCAAAGCAAGATCTGTTTCTTGCTTTCCATATGAACCAAAGTACAATGATAGGTAAGGATTTGATGAGTCCCACATCTGGTAAAAAACACCAGTTTTTAAAACAAGCAGACAAGGAATCACCATTCCAAAGATTATTAAGTTTCAAATGATCCTCAATAATTGACCAAACAGATTGAGTGAAAGGGCAATCTACTACAATATGAAAATTGGATTCACTATTCTGCTTGCATAAATAGCATCTTCCAGGACCTTCTTTACCTCTCATGCAAAGAACATCCCAAGTCAGTGCTTTACTAGAAAGAAGAAACCAACTGAAAATTTTTGTTTTTAGAGGACACTTCATCTTCCAAATGACCTTCCACCACCAGGCCGATTCCACTTCTCTATGAATAAGTTCAGCATATCCCACTTTAGGAGAATACTTGCCCGTTTTTGATAAATTCCAAATAAGACAATCATCTGCAGTAGAAAGTCTAACATGGCTGGACTTGAGAATGGCAATATATCCATTCCAAGCAGCGATCTCAAGAGGTTCAATAAAACCCATAGAATTTGTAGATAACCATTCTTGAGACATCAAAACAGATATACCAGGAATTCCAATATCAGAAAGAAAATGAAAACCAGCCAATTGTAATCTTTCTATCATAGGAATAGGAAGAGCATGTCTCCATTTACATCCCGCCCACGGATCTAAACCAATGCGGACAACATTTCCAGAACCAATCTTCCAAACCAGAAAATTTCCAATGAGATCAAAAGCCCAAAGAACGGCTTTCCAGCAGATAGAGATGTTCTTTTTCTTTTTAACAGTAGATCTTATCCATTCCAGAATAGTCATTGGATAAATATATTTCTGAATTGCAATCTTAACCCATTAACCCGAACCATGAATGATATCCCAAACCTTTTTTGCTGCAAGTGCCTTGGCAAATAAATTAGGGACTTTAAGTCCCCAACCACCCATAGATTTAGGCATAGCAAGAAACTTCCATGATATCCAGGGTAAACCATAAGAGTTCTGTTTACCCGCCCAAAGGAAGTTAAAACAAAGCTTTCTGATTTTGTCAATGACTCCCATAGGTACCCAAAAATGCATCCAATAGACTGGTATGGCCTCTAAAACTGCTTTAATCAATATCAGCTTTCCTCCTTTGGACAACCAACGGAAAATCCAATTCTGAATCCTTTGTTCAACTTTAATAATCAGCCAATCCCAATCCTTAATAAGATAACTGCAAGTTTTAAGATGAAACCCCGGGTACTTCATACCATTTTCAATTCTATCAACAAGAAAACTGAAGATATTCTGTAAAGTAATAACTTCAGAATCTTCCAAACAAGAGTAGTATAAAGAAGATTTGTTAACATTTATTTGCATCCCAAATGCCTTACAAAAATGCATTAAAATCTCATAGAGAGTAGAGAGAGATAGTTCAGAACCATCATTAACCATGACGATGTCATCCACAAAGAGAACATGAGTTAATATTGTTTCATTACCAAAAGATAAACCATGGTAAGTCTCATGCAGTTTTGCATGAAGAATAGCCCTCCCAAGACCTTCAACCACTATAAGAAACAGAAGTGGGGCCAAAGGACACCCCTATCTGAGTCCCCTACCAGATTTAAAAAAATTAGTAGCAACACCATTGATGAGCAAAGAGAAAGAGACAGATGAAAGACTGCTCATAACCCATGCAATAAAGTTTCCTACGAAACCCATTTTTGCAAGAATAACCCGAAGATAAACCCAGCTGACTCGATCATAGGCTTTAGATAGATCGATCTTAATCATAACAGCTTTTAAGGATTTAACATGCATAGAATGCATACCTTCCTAAATGACACCTATAGCATCGTGTATCTACCTTCCCGGCAAAAATCCAAACTGTTCACCAGAAATACATCTACTCAAAACCTTTCTGATTCTGATCGATATAATCTTACCAATAATTTTGTATACAAAATTACACAGAGATATAGGCCTAAAATCCTCAAAAGATAAAGGGCTATCAATCTTAGGAATAAGAGCTAGAAAAGTAGAATTAAAAACACCTGGGATCTTGCCACTTATTCGGGATGTTTCAATGACTCGTAAGAGGTCTTCACCTAAAACATCAAACAGACATCTATACACCTCAACTGGAATGCCATCCGGACCAGGACTCTTATCATTTTGCTAATGGATAAAATATGATTGATATCTTTAAGAGTAATAGCCTGCATAAGCTCAGCATTTTCATCCTCAGAAACAGTAACTGGGAAATGACCAGCACTATGAACAATTTCTGGAAGATGGAGATCAACTTCTTCTTTAAAAAGGCTTTCAAAATGCTGAATCCCGGCCTCAGCTATAGCCTCAGATCCTTCCACAAGATTTCCAGAATCATCATATAGTTTCCATATAGAATTGCGACATTTCCTATGAGCAGCAAATTTGTGAAAGAAAGGAGTATTATCATAACCACACCTCAACCATAATGCCCTACTTTTCTGGCGAGCCTCCTTTTCCCGGAAAAGTAGAATAGTACTCTTGCGAGATTCAATCTCAATCAATAAATCCTTGTCAACCACTGATGAAATACCAGAAATATGTCTATCATGAAATCTTTTCACCTCATATTCAATATCAACCAAATCTTTAATGTTCTGAGCTTTTTTATTCAGTGACCACTTTGTAGCAATTACCTTAATTCTTTTAAGATTCTCATTAAATTGTGCAGCAGGAGATAAAGCAGACCGAACATCAAAGAGAACCCAAGAATCTTTTAAGGCTTCAACCAAATCAATATGATCCATCCAATCTGCATTAAACTTGAATGGACTATGGGCCTTAGGAGTCTGAGAAGAAATTTGCAGAAAGACAGGTTGATGATCAGATATACCTCCACACTCAATCCATTGTTTAAGAAGGAAATCACAATCTAGGAAGTCAGCCGAGACTAAAACATGATCCAATCTTTTACAAATACTTTCAAAACCAACTCTACGATTACTCCAAGAAGGTATAGCTACCAAAGGGTTAATGTCAACAATCCCCATACTGTCCAACAGATTGTGGAAAAAATTGGTTAATGGATCTATTTGAGCATTAACCCCCCATATCTCAGAAAGTCCTAATGAAAAATTAAGATCACCTCCAAAAACTAAATAAGGAATCCTGAAACAGTCCGACTTGATCAAGTTATTCCAGAAAAGTTCCCTATCCTGATAGGGCGCATAAAGATTAACAAAGGATATTTCTTTTTGTAAATCAAATGAAAATAAAACAGCACACAACCTTGCTTTCATAGCCCAGGCATTATGAAAAAGAAAATTACAAGACTTCCATCCCAAAATAAGTCCACCCGATCTGCCCATAGCATCCACCGAGATGAACTGCCATCCATGAATCAAAAGTTCCATATCTTGAACCAAACCACACCCCTCAATCATCATTTCTTGAATAAAAATAACATCAACTGCATGTAGATCGATAAGCCTCTTAACTGCTAGTTTCTTGGGAAGACTAGCCAAACCCCTTACATTTAAGGACATAAGGATCATATAGAAACCTTGTTAAGGGCTTTTGCTCTAAGCGCCCCAACACCTCTCTTTACAGGATGTAATACTTCATCCCCAATCAGATCCTGACCTACTACATGATTCCCTGGTTTATCCTTTACAAGTTGAGTAGTCTCCTGAATAGATTTAGAACACTATCGAAGATTATACCCCTTGCTAACAATTGCCTTACAAGGAGATACAAACCCCAGATCCTTCAAAGACCAAATCGGAACAGAAGGAGATAAAGCCTCAGAAGAATGGTTCAGAACTGGAGTATTATCAAGAACATCCAAAGAATTAGAAATACTTAGCTGTTTAAGATTGGCTAATGGATCAAAATCATGAGAAACTGAGAGCATATCCAAATTCTCGCCCACAGAACATCCAGCCTTTGCTGCAGACTAAATCCCATCTTTTTCTATTCTCCAAACTTTGGAAGAAAGTTTATTAAATGGAAGAGAGCAATCATTAGCCAGATGTCCAAACCCATGACATCTAAAGCATCTAAAAGGAATTCCCAAATAATCCAGTGCCTGAAAGAAATCACTATTACCCTTTTTTATGACCAGTTCCGCAAGTAAACCCAAGCAAAATTCTAATAGGACGAGAACCCAGCCTATGCAGCAAACCCTAGATTTTAAATAAGTAAAATCCGTTTCCAAATGGGTTCCCAAGGTATTCCCAACAAGTCTAAAAAAATCAGCAGACCAGAATTCAAAAGGTAAATTTGGGAGTTTTACCCAAATAGGAACTTGGTCATACCTTTCCTTACGCGGGTCAAATAAGGGAGTCCACCTCTTGATAAGTAAGCCAGCGTTGTCCCATTTCCAAACTCCAGCTAGGATCCTATCAGCCTCATCCACTGAAGAAAATTTAAAAGCTATCCAACCCCTTGGAAGAATATAAATCTCAGGGCAAATGTTAATAGTCTCATTCCAAGTCTTTACAGCCCACCCATGCAGAGAATCAGCATTGTAATTACGCCTTCCAAACCTCCCAACCAAGGTCAAAGCATTGGTGAGAACTATATCATTTAAAAGCACATCTTCCCCCAGAGTCATTAATACCAAATTTATCTTCTTAATGGACTTAGGCAACCTCTTCTTAGGCTTAGGTAAACCCTTACTAACAGGGGTATGCACATGATCAATATCAACGTCTTTAGACTTGATAGATTCATGATTCGCATCAGATAATGGATTAAATCCCAGATCTGCATTCAAGCCTGTACAAACCTTTTGAGCCATCCCAGCTTCCTGAGAACTAACCGATAATTGCTTGTCAAACTGAATACCAGAAATTGAATGAATGTGATCTGGGGGGACTTGCCCGCGATACTCCATGCATGAGTCGACCTGAACAATATCCGAGCAGTCCTCGAACTGAGGACCTCCACATGAAAACTCCCTATCGCCCATATACTTTCCAGGAGAATAAACCACAGAAACACGTTTATCCTCGCCAAAGCCCAACCAGGAAACAGACATAAGACCCTCAGGGGCTGATACAATAGGACAAGAAAATAAGGGATTCATACGAGGCAGAGATCGACCACCTATAATTCTGCCATCCAGACAGCCCTCAAGAGAAATTACCTTATCCATAGAATCATCCAGGCCAAGGACAGATCCCAAATCTCCCAGTTTAAAAGGCAAATAGGTCGCAGAGACCCGATTCTCCACTCCAATATCCTGCTTAGTAACGATCAAACGCCCTGGCAGAGTACGTGCCAAGGATTTCGTCGTGCGGAGCGACATTAAGACAAAAACAAGCTGAAACCCCAACCCAGAAAGACCAAAATGAATCAATACAGCACCAGAATACTGGAATAACACCTCCTCTAAGGACAGGGATCAATAATCATCCACAGCAATGATGAAAGACTTCAAACAATACAGCACCAGAATACTGGAATAACACCTCCTCTAAGGACAGGGATCAATAATCATCCACAGCAATGATGAAAGACTTCAAACAATAGCATACCCAATGTTCAATATTTGAGTCATCCACAACATTGATGAAAGAAATCATACAATACTCAGCAGATCCAAAGAAGCAGAGCTCAGCATAACCAATTATACAATACTCAGTATAACCAAAGAATACTCAGCACCAATGATCAAGACTCAGCAAAAACGAGCCCTCCACATCAACCAATGCTCATAACTCAGCAAAAAGAGGCATTCACAGCATTGATGAAAGGCTTCATTCAATACTCAACACGGTCCAAAATCGATCAATAATACGATTCGTAGCAAAGGCACACAGACAACATTCACTACTATCGAACAACCAATTATTATAGATAGACAACAGCCAAGAAACGCCAGAACACCATTCACCAATGATCAATGAACATTGATGACAGACTTCATACAAACCAATGATCAATATTCAATTCATCCACCGCATTGATGAAAGGCATCATACCATACACAGCAAAACCAATGATACAATACTCAGCATAACCAATGATCAAAACTCAGCTCCAATGATCAACACAGCAAAACGGCCAAGAAACCCAGAACACCATTCACCGATGATCAATAAACATTGATGAAAGGCTTCATACAAACCAATCTCAAACAGCCAAGTAACGACCAAGAAAAGCCAAGAACACCATTCACCAATGATCAATAAACATTGATGAAAGGCTTCATACAGATCATCTCAAATTGCCAGGAAACTCCAGAACACATTCACCGATGAACAATAAAACATTGATGAAAAGCTTCATACAAATCAATGATCAATATCTCAAGTCATCCACCGCATTGATGAAAGGCATCATACCATACTCAGCAAAACCAATGATACAATACTTAGCAAAACCAAAGATCAATACTCAGCTCCAATGATCAAAACACAGCAAAAACGCAGCAGCCACAGCAAAACCAATGCTCAAAATTCAGCAAATAGAGACATCCACTGCTTTGATGAAAGGCTTCATACACTACTAAGCACATTCCATAAATGATTAATGATTTGAATCATAGTAAAGGCACATAGAAGCATTCACTATTATCAAAAAATAATCTCGAACGACCAAGAAATCTCCAGATCACCTTTCACCGAAACCAAGCTTAATACCACAACTCCCTAGAGCTAGATCAACTCTCAAGTAGAAGAAACATTAAGCGAAGAATACTGCAAAATAAAGCCATAACATACCTGCAAAAATCGCATGGAAGCCAAAATGCAGGTTCATCCGAACCCTGCCAATGCCAAATCAACCTTCAAATAAAACCTGTGCCTCAATAATCTAAAAACACATCCGCCAAACAACAAACACAGCCGCCAAATTCGTCGCTGTCCAAACCAGGCCCAGTCCTAAATCGGCTCTGTTTAAACAATTAAACGGCAGTTCCTCTGTGATAAAAAGGCAACAATGTACTGACGTAACCACACCAGAGCCACTTTATTCAGAACTATCAAGAAAAAAACCAACACAACTGGCAAGAACCCAGTAATCAGCCACAAAACGCCAATGGACTGGGAAAAAACACATTCTCCAGAAAGAGGACTCCAGAAACGGTGCAAACCAGGGCTCGAAAAAGCCACTTCAACTCGGCCTAATACACAACCCACTAAAGAGGCAGGTCCACTGCGTTAAAAAGACGACAGTGCACTGAAGCGCAACATACCAAAGCCACTTCAATCAGAACTGTCAAGAAATGCCAAACTCAAAGGCCAAAAAACCCCAGAAAAACAGCCACAAAACACCATTAAACTTCGACGCAGGCCCGTCTCCAATTCTTTGGATGTCTTTCCAACAACGACCAAAATGCAGAAGGAGAAATAAAAAACTGAACCTATCCTTACCTCCTTAAGATAAACCCTACCGTCAGATGGAAGGAAACACTCCAGAGCAGGCAATCGACACCCTTAGCGCGCCTTACACACCAAAATACAACCAGAAACCCTACGCACCAGAGCGTTAATCAAAACCGACGCCTCTGAAAACAAAAATACGAAAACAGAGGGTAATCAATATCAAGACCAATAATAGTCGAACCCCAACAGAACGTGTCAAGTCCGCAGCACGATTGATTAAAGGCTACGAACCAGAACACTAAAATGCAATTAAGTCCACATCCGATCACATATCAAATCACTTCCAGGGTAATCATTCCGCTGACGATGGAGAAGTGCCAACTTAACGGCTCTGATGAAATCCAGATAAACGGCCAAGATAGGCCATTAGATTCAATACAAGCTACCCAACCCCCTCTTCAACCTATTACTCCAAGAAAAATCGCCTCAAATTCAAGGCATTCATTACCTCAACTCCTTTGTCTTCGATTTGGAAAGCATATCCACCAATTTTTAACAAGGAATCATATACTTGCAGCATGAAAGGAATGTCGAGCCGTTCCGTGGTGCATGTCCGGTTGGAGAAGTCACTTGCCATTGCCAATAAATAATTTCAAGGGTTCTTTGAAACTTGAATATCTACAACCATCTTACAGTCGGCTCTGGTTGGGATATTTACGAGATAGAATTTAACCGGTTGTTTAAAAGAAATTATACATAAATTTGTTCAATGCCCGATACTAGCTGGAATGTTCACGGGACTCTCAATTCGAAATTGACCAATAATCAAAGGTAAATGAGACATAATTTAGTGGGTTCTTTAAAAAATTGAAGGCGAGTGATATATAATTTAGTGGGTTCTTTAAAAAAATGTGCTTAAATTCGTTGAATGATGCACTCGGTCGTGTTTAGAATGTTCATGAGATGCTTAATGTTACCCAAAACCAAGCTGATTAAACTTGAGTTTACTGCTCAGTTAATATTAAAATTTAATTTTCACTTTTTCACATCAGCCTCTTTTTCTTTTTCACTTATCGGGTGAAACTTGTCTATCTCCCGACTAGACAAGTTTATCAACTTTGGTCGGCCTTTCCAACCGACTGATTTACTTCGACTTACTTGTCCGTTCTACCGACTGATTTTACCTTGACCACTTGTCACTTCTAAGTCGGCTGACTTCTTCGACTTCTCAGTCAGCTCACCTCTTCGACCACTCAAGTCGGTTGACCTCTTCGACTTCTCAAGTCAGTTGACCTCAGTCCGCTGACTGAACCGACCTCTTAAGTCGGCTCACACAACCGACCTTGTCGGTTCACTTTGGTCGAAATCTACAGGGTATTTTTCTTAGTCTAAGAGACTTAAGAAATTACAAATGCTTTTCACCTGTGAGTTAGATGAAGTAAAATAGACACATTTACAAATCCAAAAAACTTATAAAAACATATGCCCAAATATGTAGGAAGACTTGAGTCGACCAATGTGCCGTAAAACCCTGGAACTTTCACGCTGTGAGAAATTTATGGGTTCTTTGATCTTTCACTTAACAGTAATTGTAAAAGACATTTACCTAAGTAAATCTGGAAATATGTGCGGCCAAATAATCATGCATTCAACCATAAACTATTTCATATATTTAACTATGCGGAAATAACAAAGTATTACAAACCTGTCGGTCTAGACTTGTCCTTTTACATAGCTTCGACTCTTCGACTAAATCACATACACAGAAGCTTGAGCTTAAACTTCTCTTTTCTCACCTTGAGTTCCTCTATCTCTCTATTGTGTCTGTGTCTGTCTCTGTATGTAAACTGATTTACAAATTTCTTCTTCTATTTATAGGCAACCTGAAAATTGCTTCTACATGGGTCGACTAACTCACCATTAAAGACTGTAATAACTATCTACCTAACAACTTAGCTTCAGAAATAAATTCGACTGGTTTACATTGCCGAATCGTGGACTCTTCCCTCTTGTTAGACTGACAGACAAGATCTTGACTGGTACAGACTCTGACAGAGTCGGCTGAGAGTCAGGTACGGATCTGCGAGTAATTACATTTTCCAACACTCCCCCTTAATTATAAGCAGATGGGGTTTTTAAGACAAAATTTACAAAATGTTTCAGAGCTTAGACATGCTCTGTTTATGATAGAGTTCACTGTGCAGAACTTGTCATTCCAAGATAACTACGCAGATACTGGAATGTGTCATTTGCTAATGGTTTCGTAAAGATGTCTGCAAGTTGGTCTTTAGACCTACAAAATTCCAAACAAATTTCCTTGTCGTTCACCAACTCTCCTATAAAATGAAACCTTGTGTCGATGTGTTTGGTTCTCTTGTGAAACACATGATTCTTTGATAATGCTATGGCTGAATTGTTGTTGTAGAAGATTGTTGTCGGTTCTTGATGGTTCTGTGACAAGTCTTTTAAGACTCTTCTCATCCAGATAGCTTGACATGCAGCACTTGTCGCTGCTACATACTCTGCTTCAGCTGAAGACAAAGTTACAATGGGCTGTTTCTTTGAAGCCCGTGAAACAACACGTGTACCAAAATGAAATGTGTACCCAGATGTGCTCTCCTTGTCATCTATGCTACCTCCATTGTCACTGTCAGTGTAGCCAATGAGTTTAAAATTTTCTGAGGTTGAATACATAATACCAAGATCTTTTGTGCCACTTACATACCTCAGAATTGTTTTACCTGCTTGCCAATGTGAGTATTTTGGTGACTCCATGAACCTTGAAATCAGACTTACTCCATACATAATGTCTGGTCTTGTCGCTGTCAAATACATAAGGCTACCAACAAGCTTTTGAACAGCGTAGGATCTACAGTGGATCCTTCATCATCCTTGCTCAATTTTAAACCTGTTATTACTGGTGTTAGAGCTGTCTTGCAATTAGACATGTTAAACCTTTTTAAAACTTCACTTGCATACTTAGACTGTGATATAAAAATACCACTTTCAGACTACTGAACTTCAATGCCCAAAAAAAATTCATAAGCCCCAGATCAGTCATTTCAAATTCACTTTCCATGACTGCTTTAAAATCTGCTATGCCAAAATCATCGGTAAATATTAAATCATCTACATACTAGCAGACAATTAACATCTTACCTTGCTCATTGACTTTGGTGTATAAAGTCGGTTCACTTTCACTTCTGTGAAATCCATTTTCAGTGAGATAGGAATCAATCTGACTGTACCAAGCTCTAGGAGCTTACTTCAAACCATAGAGTGCCTTTTTCAACCTATACACTTTATGCTCTTGACCTGGAACTTCATACCCTTGTGGTTGTTCCACATATACTTCCTCTTCTAGATAGCCATTTAAGAATGCCGACTTGACATCCATTTGATGAACATGCCATTTGTTTTGTGCAGCAATGGCCAAAACTGTTCTGACTATATTCATGTGTGCAACAGGTGCAAACGTTTCATTGAAGTCTATGTTGGGTTGTTGTGTGAACCCTCTTGCTACCATTCTTGCCTTGTGCTTTTGCACATTCCCATCAGCATCTTGCTTTGTCTTATAAATCCATTTGACACTGATTACATCTTTGTCTTTTGGTACATCAACCAATTCCCATGTCTAGTTTTTCTGAATGCATTATATTTCTTCATCCATGGCTTGTGCCCATACTTCTTCTTCAACAGCTTCTTCAAATGTTAGAGGCTCATATATAGGAGAAAATAATGCAAAGAGAGAGAATGAATTAGGTGTACCAGCTTCATATATCTCTCACAGACTTCTTGTCTTCACCGATTCTGTCGATGTCGACCTTGATGAAATACTTGATGGAGTCTGTTGTCCTCTTGGTGTACTTGTCGGTGTAGCTTGAGCTGCTACTTGTGTCGATGGTCCTTGTGCTGAGCCATGTCGTGGTGTCATGGGAGTCGACGGTGCTCCAACTAGTTGACTTACATGTGGTGTTTGAACCACTTCCTCTTCCATATCATCACTGTCCACAATCTTGACATTTATGTCGACAGTTCCATCCCATGATTCATTCTCGACAAATTGAACATCTCGACTGATTATCACTTTCCTTGCGACAGGGTCATACAACTTATATGCTTTTGTGTCTTCAGAATAGCCGACCAAAATACATTTATGTCCCTTCTTTTCTAGCTTCCTTCTCAGCTCATATGGAACATGAGCATATACAACACAACCAAAAACTTTTAAATGAGAAACACTATGATTCATACCTATCCAGGCTTCTTGGGGAACTTTGTTCTTCACACTCTTTGTCGGACACCGGTTCATAATGTATACGGCAGTTGCGACGGCTTCTCCCCAATACTCATTTGGCAAATGCTTGGCTGCCAACATGCTGCGTGCCATCTCCATGATTGTTCTGTTCTTTCTTTCAGCAATACCGTTTTGCTGAGGTGTATACCATGCAGTGAATTGTTTCTGTATGCCATGGGTCTTGCAAAAATTCAGAAATTCATTTGAAACATATTCACCTCCTCTGTCGGTCCTTAAGATCTTGATGCGATGTCCACTCTGGTTCTCCACGAGTGCCTTGAACTGCTGAAAATAACTAAATGCATCAGATTTATGTTTCAAAAAATATACACATGTCTTTCTTGAGTAGTCATCAATAAAAGTTAGAAAATATTTGCAGCCACCAATGGATGATGTCTGCATTGGACCACAAATATCAGAGTGCACAATTTAAAGTGGTGTGCGTGCTTTATATGACTTTCTGACTGGAAAAGTCTCTCTGTGCCACTTGCCAAAAATGCATCCTTCACAAACCCTCTATGGTCTGTCGATCAATGGTAATCCTTTCACCATATTCTTTGTGTGCAGTAGCTCTAGCCCACCAAAATTCAAATGTCCAAATCTGAAATGCCACAACTAGGATTCATCCTGAACTTCTGTCTGAAATGCAGCTTGCAAATTAGCGCTGCAATTTTCTTTCTTGTTGAGGAGCTTGATCGTTTCTTCACTTTCTGCCTTGAATGCAACTCCTAAGTTTGTCTTCCCTTTCATGTCGGGAACTATCCTCAATGGAAACAAGCGGTTGCTTGTCATTGGCACTTTTGCTATCAGTTGGTTGCTTGGACGCTTGTCTTTGATCACACAGTGACCATCTTCCATGTAGACTCTGTAGCCTTTTTGTAACAACTGTCAAATGCTTAACAAATTATGTTTCAAACCTTCGACATGATAGACATCAGGGATGTATTTACTCTCCCCCCGTTTGGTTAGAATATCAACAGTGCCTTTTCCTAAGACAATAACTTGGACATTGTTTCCAAGTGTAACATCAGTTTGAACTGAAGTGTCTAGACTAGAAAACAAATTTAAATTACCAGTCATGTGGTTGCTGCAACCTGAATCTAAGTACCATATGTCATGTGGACTTTATTGAACAACATTGCATTCGATTGGAGATGTCAATGCCATTAACATTACACTTGTCGAAGTGCTGGTGTTGGTCGACTGATTTGCGCTTTGCCTTCCTTGGTCATATTGTTTCTTCCTGCATATGACCAAATTTCTTACAGTAATGACATTGAATTTTTTATTTATCAAACCTCTGGCCACTTGGCTAACTTGGGTTCTGATTATCTCCTCTACCACTCACATTTGCAGGACTTCTGTCTTGTCCTCCTCTTAAAGAACTTCTTCCTCTGCCTCTGAAGTTGTTTCTTCCCTTGCCTCTACCATGGCTTATGGATTATTGTGCTGCAAATGCACCTTCCAATGATGTCTATGTTCTGTTGAGTCTGTGCTCATGATTGATGAGTGAAGATTGCAACTGATCAATGGTAAATGTCGTCATGTTTGTGTGTTCTTCTAAGCTCACAACCAAGTTTTCAAATCTTGGGGGAAGACTTCTGAGAATTTTTTCAACAAACCTTTGGTCTTCTATGGCTTCTCCATGAGATTTTAGTTGGTTTATCAACCCAACAACTCTGGTGTAGAATGTGTCTACATTCTTTGAATCTTTCATGGACAGAGATTCAAAATCTCTTCTCAGAATCTGCAGCTTGGATGTCTTTACCTTATCCAAACCTTGATAGGGAGTCTCCAATGTATCCCATGCTTCCTTAGCATTAGTTTTTGCTGCAATTCTTGGGAGTATGCTTTCATGCATAGCTTGATGTATGAAAAACAGAGCTTTTCCATCTTTCTTCCTCTGTTCTCTCAACACATGTTTCTCATCCCGTGTGAGATTGTTATATGCTATCATATCTGTTGGTTCTGCATAACAATGCTGAACTATCTCCCAGACAACTTGACCTCTGAACAAAGCCTTCATTGTTAAAGACCAATATTCATAATTCTTTCCTGTAAAAATTGGAGTTTGCAATGAACTAGAAGTGGAAGCCAATCTTAATTTTTAATTAACTTTCCTTAGAAAATTAATTTCCACCTTTTAAGACAAGATTTCTTTACTTGAGTTTACCGCTTAGTTAATATTAAAATTTAATTATCACTTTTTCACGCCGACCTCTTTCAAGCCGACTAAACTTGAGTTTACCGCTCAGTTAATATTAAAATTTAATTTTCACTTTTTCACGCCGACCTCTTTTTCTTTTTCACTTGTCGGGTGAAACTTGTCTATCTCATGACTAGACAAATCTATCAAATTTGGTTCACCTCTTGGACCACTCAAGTCAGTTGATCTCTTCGACTTCTCAAGTCGGTTGACTTCAGCCAGCTGACTCAACCGACCTCTCAAGTGGGCTCACACAACCGACCTTGTCAGTTCACTTTGGTCGAAATCTACAACGTATTTTTCTTAGTCTAAGAGACTTAAGAAATTACAAATGATTTTCACCTGTGAGTAAGATGAAGTAAAATAGACACATTTACAAATCCAAATAACTTATAAAAACATATGCCCAAATATGTAGGAAGACTTGAGTCGACCAATGTGTCGTAAAACCCTGGAACTTTCAGGAGGTGAGAAATTTATGGGTTCTTTGATCTTTCACTTAATAGTAATTGTAAAAGACATTTACCCAAGTAAATCTGGAAATATGTGCCACCAAATAATCATGCATTCAACCATAAACTATTTCATATATTTAACTATGCGGAAATAACAAAGTATTACAAACTTGTCGCTCTAGACTTCCCTTTAACAGAGCTTCGGCCCTTCGACTAAATCACATACATAGAAGCTTGAGCTTCAACTTCTCTTTTCTCACCCTTAGTTCCTTTGTCTCTCTATTGTGTTTGTGTCTGTCTTTGTTGTAAACTGATTTACAAATTTCTTCTTCTATTTATAAGCAATCTGAAAATTGCTTCTACATGGGTTGACTGACTCACCATTAAAGATTGTAATAACTATATACCTAACAACTTAGCTTCAGAAATAAATTCCACTGGTTTACATTGCTGAATCGTGGACTCTTCCCTCTTGTCAGACTGACAGACAAGATCTTGACTGGTACAAACTTTGACAGAGTCAGGTACGGATCTGCCAGTAATTACATTTTCCAACAAGAAATTACAAGGTATCATTTTCTAGTGATGTCTCCTCTCCATCGTATCATTGACATCCTACAATCTAACGCCCTCTCAATACATGAAGTCGTCCATATTCTCGCAGAAACTCATGTGGAATGTCTGAGACGAACCCCTTGCAAGAATTGCACCACATAACTTTTGAATAACCTTGTCCCTTAGCGCGGGATCAAAACACACAGATGGCGACAAAAGGCTCCAAATTCCTTAAGGGTTTTGCAGGGGCTTTGAAGGGATCGTAAATAATGTAGGAATTATTGGAGAGCTTCGATACTGGTGATGATCAATTGGTCGCCATTGAAATAAATTGATCACTCTGAACGACTAACCGGGAAGCCAAGCCTCGCCTTACTGCCTCTCCTGCTATGCAGAGAATAGAATCCATTGGGTAAAAGTAATGGAATGCTGACAGGGTGTACATAAGGCTGTGATTTTCCATATACCAACCTGCCATGCCACCTGAACAAACAATCAACAGCGTAAAAGCTCAGATCACTGTCTCTGTCGATAAATACGTGTTATTATTTTATTTGGTCGAGGGACTACCAAGAATGAACCAATTAGAAACGCGTAATCAGAAACAGGACCCCAGAGAAAAACGCCTTACCGCGTAATTATCTGACATATAGCGCCACCTCTACCTCATAGTTGTGAGGGCCAAGGTTTCCACCGCTTGCACCAACGCTACCTCTACCTCATCGTTGTCACTGCCATGGTTTCCAGGACCTGCATCAGAGCCAGCCGCCATTGTTTCCACCCCTAGACCACCGCCTGCCTTGCACCGCCAGCCCCTTCTCATCTACAAATTCATCTAATTCAACTTTGCCTATTCTCATCTATAAATTCATCTAATTCAATTCTATC